>JAQFVV010012476.1:4793093-4848093 GCA_028023455.1 Epiperipatus broadwayi | reverse complement strand
GTATAATATGATTAAATTGCTAATGACCAACCGAAAAACTAAAGAACTCAACCAGTATAATATGTACAATTAATACTCAGCCGAGATCTATGTAAGTTAAGACTCGCTTCCGTAATTGTGTTATCTAGACTTACTAAATAATATATCTGCATAATAATTTTATTTACCCAGTTTACAAATAAATCATTCTCTTAATTAATGTTTCTTTTATTGATCGCTTGGAATTTCAAATTTATTTATCCAATGTTGAATGAGTGCGGGAGTGATCTATTTTATATAATTTGAATGGGTGCATTTAATATGTTAGTTAAACGTTAAGTATATTTATAGCATTTATAATGGTCGTACCATTCTTAGGTTAAGTTTAAGTTTTGGGGGATTTATTTTGGGGGGTATAGGGCGGGCCTAACCATGATAAAGGTAGGTCGATAGTGTGTTAAGAGTAATGAGCGATATAGTTCGGAACTAGTGGCTGTGTTCATTTCTTGCTGTCCGCTGGAGCGATGCTTGGGCATGTTCTGTGGTATAGTTGAGTGAGCGTGTGCACGTGCGTGGCGAGCTTGTAAAGGTTCTCCTGGTGCCTATTACTCGGATTCAATCTGAATCTAGGTATGAAACAAATAAAACGTACGTGTATATGTGTTTGAAACTATTTGCACAAAACATTATGTAACCCCGGACGACAGAACACAGCGGGTTCGTAAAAAAAAAAGGGAATCGTCAATAGAAAAGCTAAAAGGAGAATAGTGTCTGAAGTAGCAGAAGGACTGGCGGGTTACATTTGGCGCCCAACATGGGGCGAAACTGTTGTTTCAAAGGGCAGAACCGACGTGAATATAACTGATGTTTCTAATGATGAAAGTCAATTTAAATAAAGAGACCCTGAGAAGGAAAGACATTTAGCAGCATAAATAAGGCGCTCGGAACAACAGAATAAAGTATCTATTAAAGCGGGGGGGGGGAAATTTTATAATCACTAAAAGTCAAATTATTAAACATTGCTTGAGAGAGTGGGAAGGGGATTTAGTTTTTTTGTCATTATTAAAAGAATCAAGCAGTCGAATATAGCGGGGGGGGGAAATTTTATAATCACTAAAAGTCAAATTATTAAACATTGCTTGAGAGAGTGGGAAGGGGATTTAGTTTTTTTGTCATTATTAAAAGAATCAAGCAGTCGAATATACCTGATATTTGTAGAAAGCTGTGGAATAGCGGGATTCCGTGGAAGAAATATCGGAAGTAATTCATAAATTAATTTCTATATTAGCAAGTTAACCTGCAAATAAATTTAATCAAAAAAAAATATATATACATCGTTAAAAGACGCATTGTATTATTATTATATTCTTGCACAAAGGAACGAACTGTAACCGGGATCTTGTTAGGAGTGGTGTGTTACTTAAAAATAAAAGGGACATTGAGCGTAAACAACACATATATATAAATAACCACCGAAAAAAAAATTTTTTTTTATAAAAGTTAAGTAAAGGATAGCGTATCTACATATGTAACGATGTGTGTAACAGTATATAGGTATAACCGCACATATACCGATGGCTACTGAATATAAATAAAGGGGAACAGTGGGAACTGGGATATTCTGAGCGATAGAAACTAAACTTGAGGGCTTACTGTGGGAATTTTGAGAGCAAGGAGCATCTGGAAATAGGACAAGACAGTCAGTGGGACCAGCGGAGTAGTAGGTGACGAGCCGTGGATTAGTATAATCACATCACAAAGCAAGTAAATAACGATGGAAGAAATCCAAAATGAAAGCATGTGGGAACAGACGGGGGAGAGTCCGATACAGTTTAAGAGACGGGATGCAGAGAGCAAAGGGGACATCAAAGTATTAATAAGGATGATGACTCAAATGATGGCCAAAATGAGGGCAGATAGGGAAGAGCGTAGGAGAGATAGGGAAGAGTGGAAAGAGGAAACAAGGCAATTGCTCTGGGGAAAGGGAGTGAAGTCAGAGGAGTGCAAAGGGGAAGATGGTACTTTTTCCAAAGTTGAGGAAGAGATAGATCAGAATGGGATGGAGATGGATAGAACGAAGTCAGACCTGAACGATCTAAAGGAAAGGGTAGAGATCCTAACTGATGATATGGAGAGGGGAAGTAAGCACCAAGAGGGGATGAAGGAAGCAATAAGGCAGACAGAAAAGTCGTGTCACGAAATAAGACAGCGCCAGGATGAAATCCGTGAGGAACTGGGAGAGTGGGGACAGAGAATCCAAAGGATGGAAGCAGACCAGGGACATGGGAACCTGAGTAGTCGGATAGAAGAGATGGAGAAGAGATGGGGAAAGCCGAGCTCGCCACAGGACACAAGTAGGGTATGGGCGGAGAGACAGATGAAGATAGAAATATATAGGGCGGGAGAGAACGAAAACCCGATGGACCACCTCGAAAGCGTCAGGAATCTGTTTGGAGAACCAACGGCGAGAGAACCTGACCGGGTAAACATCGCAAGCACCTACCTACAGGGCCCGGCGAGAGATTGGTGGAGGACACTTGAATTTAAACCCCGGTCATATGAGGAATATAAGGAGGAGGTTTTGCGGTGTTTCTGGAGCACAGCCTGCCATAAAGGGATTTATTTTAGGATCACCAGAGAGAAATATGGGGGAGGCCCGGTGAGACGGCCACTCAGTTTTATTATAGGCAGGTGGCGAGCCTCCAACAATTGCCTGCGTACCCCATGACAGAAATGCAGATTATCTCGATAATAAGGCACAATATGCCGACCACCCTCAGACACATGATGCTGGGAAGAGATCATAAAGGGATCCATTAGATGGGGGAAATGGTAGCAAAATTTGAACAAGAAGGGATAGGAGTGCAAATAGAGAGGGCCGGTAATGAACAACTCAGAAAACGAGTGCCACCGGACCGATACTAATTGAAAGGATGGAGGAAAGTAAAGGGATGACCCTGGACATCACAAAGATAGACGTTGAAAAGGAATTCACCTGGGAAATAGACGCCACGAAATGAAAGTGACCCGTGATATGAAATGGTATTGGAGATGGAGTTCATTAATACTGTAGTAAGAAAGAGAGGGGGGATGACTAAGATAAAGCCTAGGATGTAACATCGGAAACAAACAAGCCAACTGATCGCGAAGCAGCCTGTAGTGTGTAGAGCCTAAAAAGAAAAAAAAAAAAAGGAAAAAAAAAAAAAGGGGGTAATGAGTGAATGCTGCGAGATGGAATAGAGTGCCTTCCCTCCAGAGAAGGCTGGCACCGGACGCTGGCCCAACTTAATGACGGAAAATCCCGCAACCTATTTGAGAGTTCTTACCGACTCACTGCCCAAAACTTCGTTATTGCTGGGCGGGTCAGACTTTCCTAAAATCTTAGTTAGAGATTGATCGTATTCTGCATCGGGGACTTCGGAAAGGTCCATCCCCATGCCTCCTGTCAGGGATACACGAGACCCATTGGCCATTGACGTCAATCGTGGCATCCCCTAGATGTCCATATAGGTATAAGCCTAAGAGTTAAACTCGAGTTCAAGTTTTTTTTTTGTTAACAGTGTTTAAGGGGAAGTCTGACCGCAGAGCGCCTGATTCAAATCTAAGGGGGAGGAGGAGTCGCGAACAAACAGCCTGGAGAGACACTATGAGGGCCCATATGAAATCGTCGGGGCATATGGGAATAATGCCTTTGTACTGGGCCAAGGAAAGGGAACATTTAATGCGAGGGCACTGAAGAGGGCCAAATAACTTGGCTCCTTCTCAGAGCTAAAATCTGCAATCCTCGGATTTTACTCTACACCAGGCGGGAAGATATGTAACGGAATAGCATTACATAGGGCTTGAACCTAGGAAAGTTAGATATATATTAACGACAAAATAAATGACAGGTACAAAACTTTTTAACAAAGCGATCTTGTTTTAAGAATAAACGAGAAACAGCCGTGTCTAAAGCAGATCACAGCTATATATGAGTACCTGTCAGATTTATTGAAATAAAATTAAAAGAGTTTTTATTTTGTGAAGAAGTAATTTATTATAATCATTATTTTCAAGTTTGTTTTTTTTGTTATTTCATTTTAAAAGAAAAAGAGAATGTTCGAGAACAAATTAGAAAATTTATTAAATCATTTTGAACAAAAAGAAAAAAAAATAATAAGTAAATTAATTAATCTGCAATAGGTAAAAAAAATTCCAAGCGATCTAAGATATTTTGAATGGGGGGCAATTAGTAGAGTCAAAGTTAGAGAAGTTGAAACAATAAGCAGGATGTATGTTGGTAAAGTCTAGATAACAATCCAAATTTAGAAACAGAGGTGATAAAAAGTGTACACTGCTATTGTACTACTTAGACTTCTGAAATGGAAAAACTAAATTAAATTCCCACGTGGTGCAAATGTCACAGAAACTATTAAATAAAGAGGATCCTTGATTAGCAAATAAGAACTAATGACTTATGAGTGCATGATAGAGATTGGAGGAAAAATTCAAGGTGTCACGGCGGGAAAAAAGAGAGAAGAAAAAGGCAAGACGGAACCGAAAAAGGACAAAAAAATTGAAAGTTGTTGAAGGCGAAATCAAGTTGAATTGTAGCGGAAAGTATTCTTAATTTTTTCTTGCGGAGCTTCTGATTAAGACTTGGACTTCCTAACCTACACTTGTGTAATATCGTAGCCGAAATGCGTTGCTGAATCCAAAATTCGCGGCTTGGCCGCCGAACCTTCGCACCTGGCACTGCTGATCGTCCTAGAATGCTCTCAACCTCGGAGAAAATGAACTCAAGGACCACACACGCCCTGGAAGCCTCACCCAGAGCCGACATGCGGAATTAATAAAACATCGCTCAGGATCCCATTACAGTCTTCTCATTCCCAGGTAGTTATCTTTTAACATTTGTTTACACATTCATGCACCAGATAAAATACTTTAAAGTGGAGAACGATTTACCAACATTAAGTATAATATGATTAAATTGCTAATGACCAACCGAAAAACTAAAGAACTCAACCAGTATAATATGTACAATTAATACTCAGCCGAGATCTATGTAAGTTAAGACTCGCTTCCGTAATTGTGTTATCTAGACTTACTAAATAATATATCTGCATAATAATTTTATTTACCCAGTTTACAAATAAATCATTCACTTAATTAATGTTTCTTTTATTGATCGCTTGGAATTTCAAATTTATTTATCCAATGTTGAATGAGTGCGGGAGTGATCTATTTTATATAATTTGAATGGGTGCATTTAATATGTTAGTTAAACGTTAAGTATATTTATAGCATTTATAATGGTCGTACCATTCTTAGGTTAAGTTTAAGTTTTGGGGGATTTATTTTGGGGGGTATAGGGCGGGCCTAACCATGATAAAGGTAGGTCGATAGTGTGTTAAGAATAATGAGCGATATAGTTCGGAACTAGTGGCTGTGTTCATTTCTTGCTGTCCGCTGGAGCGATGCTTGGGCATGTTCTGTGGTATAGTTGAGTGAGCGTGTGCACGTGCGTGGCGAGCTTGTAAAGGTTCTCCTGGCGCCTATTACTCGGATTCAATCTGAATCTAGGTATGAAACAAATAAAACGTACGTGTATATGTGTTTGAAACTATTTGCACAAAACATTATGTAACTCCGGACGACAGAACACAGCGGGTTCGTAAAAAAAAAAAGGGAATCGTCAATAGAAAAGCTAAAAGGAGAATAGTGTCTGCAGTAGCAGAAGGACTGGCGGGTTACAATTCATATATTTAAATATTACACATTCAGCCTATATTCTGCCTATCCCTCTTCTGTATAATTAATTTTGCATATTAAGATCCTATCTGAGAGGGTCAGATTGAATTAAAGACAACACTGGTATTGTCACCATCAAGGGGTTTGAGCATTTCATCCTCCCATTTTCAATGATATGGATGACTGAAGCTTGTCCATTAAAGTTTAAAGACTTGCTCTCTCAATATAAACTGAGCAATGATTGTATATATGTGTTGGAGATGGCAATCTGGACCAACTGCTGAGTGCTGGTTCAGCATGAAATACACATATTGGAGATCATTTCTCTTTTTCACACTATGTGGTCATGTGTTTCAGTTTTATAAGATGGATTGGACAGCTGTGGAGTGTTTGAAAATCTGAGTTCAAGTTCTTTATATATGTAAAAGTAAGATAAAAACATTTTTAAATAGCTCATTGCAAGTAAAGACTTTTCATGAAGTAACAGTGAATAAGAAGTGTGTTATTTATTGGATAGTAAGGGTTTAAGTGAGTTTGAGTGATTTTTAAATTTTGGTTTGTAAAATATTAAAACTAACTGCCTTTTCTGACTTAATTGCAGATATAAAATAAAGGTATGGGTTCACCTGGTTTTTGTCAGAAGTAATAAATGCAAGTCAGTAACAATAATGTAGATCTCATACTAAGTAAACTCAGAGGGAATCAGGGGCAAAATATGTTTTAATGTTAAGATGATCATATATATATATATATATATATATATATATATGATCATCTTATACATATATAGATATATATATATAATTTCTATCCTTAGTATTTGAAGCCCTATCCCCAGAATGTTTTCTGACACTTCAGATTTAAAGTTAAAAAAAAAGCAGAAATGCATCAAACAAACTAATTTTAATTCCATTTTAACTACCAAACTAAAAACTTGAATTTAATTTAGCAAATGATTTGATTTCAAGTCAATCTGATTGACCAGTTATATAAATCTGAAATCAATTTAAGAGTTATATATTTTAGTACTTTCAGTTCTTCAGTTAATTGTAAGCATTTTATTCTGCCTAATGTGAATTTAATTAAATAATCTAACTTAATCAAAAACAGAATCTCTAGCGCCATCTAGTATGATCTTGAGTGAGCAGTTATTACCAGATGCATATAAAATTTTTATCCTTAGTATTTGAAGTTCTATCCTCACATGGGTTTTTGGATTTTACCTTTATCAATAAGACCTCAACTTCAAAGTTAGAAGAAATGCAGAAGTATACCCAAGAACTACTTTTAATTCCATTTTACCTAACAAGCTAACAACATGAAATTTAAATCAGCTTATTATTTTGAACCCAATTCACCCTGATTGAAATAGTTATATGAGCCTAAAATAATTTCAGTAATTATATATTTTTAGTATCTTCAGTTCTTCATTAACTATAGACATTTTATTTACCTGGCTAGGAGCGTTAATAAAAACAATGTCATCAAACACCCAACTTAAACAATATAAGCCAAAGCAGTTCTTCACTTTATTGCCATCTGGTGTAAGCTTGAGTAATCAGTGATTACCAGACACATGTAAAATCTTTTGTTTTTTTGCCACAGATCAGCTGTTGGTTTTTGTCTTTACTAATGTTACTTGATTTAAGAGAATGTAAACATCGACTTTAACTCCATTTACTTCTCAAATTAAAAACCTCAACTTCAGATAGCTTTAAATTTTGAACCCAAATCAACCTGCTGAAAATGTTATAAAAGATCTGAATCCAGTGAAGTAACTACATATTTTTTTGCCCTTTCAGTTCTTCATTTACAATTGGTATCATATTAGCGTGGCTAGGAATATTAATGAAATCAACAAAGTTGTTCACCCCCCCCTCTGTTTGAACAAAATAATAAGACAAACTTCTCTAATCTTATTATATTGTTTATATTAGAGAGTTTGGTGAATTAAGCTTAAGTTTTAATGGGCATGATTAAAATATGCTTTATAAACCAATATGATTAGCTTTACATCTCCAGTCATTCTTCTTCGTGTAAATAACAATCTGATTTGGTTTTTATATTAATAAAAAAAATGGATGTTTGTAAACAATGAGGATAAATGCTTAGCCAGAGCCAGCATTTAAAATATCTCTGTCAGGAACCCCCTCACATTAGATCTAGTGTCTGAACTTACCCTGACACCTTTCTGAGGAGTGCCAAAGCACGAAACCATGGTTAGGGGTTTGGGGGGAGGTTCCTGACAGAGATATTTTAAATGCTAGCTCTGGGTAAGTATTTATAATAAAGCTTGTTGAGGAATTGGCAATCCTCATTGTTTACAACTTACAAGCTTAAGAGAATAGGGTCATGTGATCTATGAATCCTATTTTGACTATTAATGGATGTTTGTATTTCATATTTTTCCTCTTATTAGGCACATGCAAATGGTACTACAATTTAGTTTTTAGATTAGACTACTAAACATCACTGTATGGAGAAATTTGCCTCTGCCTTTTTAGATTAGACCTTTTTTCTCTGTAGTATATGTGTAAAAAGGAAAAGGAAGAAAGTAATTCTATTGGGTTTTCTATATATGAAAGATAGTATATACCTATTTAATAATATTATAAATCGATGTCTGTATTTTTTCAAATCAATATACATAATCTTATAAATGAATATTTATAAATACAGTAATTAGATATATGTAAAGTATAACTTTAAAATTTTTATCCATTTAGGAGCGCTTATGACTATCCTGTAGTCTTTGTCAGCCAACACTTTGAAAGACTAGCTGCCTTTATTTTCCTTTTTTTTTATATATATATATAAAGAAAGCTTATGTTAATATACAAATACAAACAAGACTTAATTAACAGACAGTCAGAAAACATTAAGATCATGGAATTGTGGGAAGGTTAGCCTTTCAAAGTGTTAGTTGGCAAAGACTAGGAAGATAATTGAAAGCACTCCTAAGTGGATAAAAATTTTATAGTTACACTTTACATATATCTAATTACGGTATTTATAAATATTCAATTATAAGATTATATATATATATATTTATGTATGATTAATATATATTTATATTAGTTGTTTTATATAATTTTTTGTTATAATATATATATAATATTATAAATTGATGTCTGTATTTCTTCAAAATAATATACGCAAATTTATAAATAAATATTTAAAAATACAGTATTTAAAAGCTTATAAAAAAATATATGTATAACCGTCACTTAGGAGCGCTTTCAACCAACTTGTGGCTTTGTCAATTATCACGTTTAAAATGTCAGCTTTCCTATAATTCTATGATGTCAACTTTCCCATAATTCTGTGATATATATATATATATAGCAAGATAATTTCTGTATGCAATAGTATATACTGCTTATGATTTATCCAGCTTCTTTAACATATCATTTAGTTTTTAGATTAGACTTTGTTTCTCTATAGCATATAGCAGGATAACTTTTGCATGCTGCATTATATACTACTTGTGATTTATCCAGCTTTTTTAACATATCATTTAGTTTTTAGATTAGACCTTGTTTCTCTATAGTACATAACAATGTAATTACCGCATGCAATGACATATATAGCTTGTGATTTATCCAGCTTCAATAACATATCTTCCAAAAGATCCACCAATTTATATTTTGGGATTAGTTAAGTCATATTTAAAACTTGAATTATAACTTATAAATGTTGGTGAAATCTGTTTAACTTTACAATTAAAAATTAGTTTTTTTTTTCCTATATCAAAGCATCGGCCGGGAAGCGAACCCGGGACAATTGCTTGTAAGGCGGCTATGCCAACCACTCGGCCATCAACGCTATTCTCAAATTACAAATATATAGATAGCTCTTGACTAACCAATATGGAATGGTTAGCTAGTTTGATTAAAAACTAGCATTTCTGAAAAAAAAAAGAAAGAAGCTAAGTCTAATTAATACTTGTAGTAGCATAAAAAATTTGCAATCTTCAATGAATCTAGATTTGAACCCCCAAGTTGTAGGCATAGCAGGAGAATTCTCTACCATTATCTCAAGAGTTATTAATTTATATATAAATATTTATTGATAGAAAAGTCAAAATATCTTCAAGGATGAGCCCTATTAAATTATTTTTTCATCCAACATATATATAATGCATATTACTTTAAACAAAGATTTGTTTTGTAACTTCCTAAGAGTAAAATATGTCTGTTTAAAATGCATTTATGGTAAAAAGAAGTGAATTATGGAAATCATATTTCTCTCCCACCATCATTTTTGCACAAGTCCATTAATTTACAATTAACAAACTCAGAAAGAAAAAAAAATTATCATTCATTATGACAATATGCGAATTTATAATATATACGTATAATCAATATTCCAAGGTTACGGCCGATTAACCCTTTATGGGCCGTACATTAATATAACAATAGAAAACGCTTCTTACAGATTCAGGGCAAAATTAAATTCAATACTAAAAAAAAATAAATATCATTACTTCTGTAATTAAATTAACATTCCTAAGAATTAAATTTCATACCTTTGAAATAAAAATTTGCATATCATTGAATTGTTTTATCTTTTATGTGTAAAATTATGCTTCATAATTAATGCATATGTAACGGTATATTTGAACCGTCCCTAGAGCAAAGCTATATTTTAATTACATCATAAAACAAAAAAAAAAATATCTCAAGAAAATTTTATTTATATCTGCTCTAGCTGTAAATTTCCTTAGCGAGGTCCTAATCTACTTTTGCATTCTGTCTGTACATAGAATGCAAATTAAATTTCTAAATGGCATTTTAAAAAAAAATATATATATAATAACATATTTAGATTCTCAAATAATGCAAATAAAAATTATATCTTATATGCAGTGCTTAACTAGGTTTTTCACATAAAATTAATTAATTAATAATGCTAATGATTACAAAAATTCTTTATTTACTGTACATTTATTTATGTATTTAGCTATATATAGGGATTCGAACTCAGACATTCAAGCATCCTTCAACTATCCACACTATCTCATACACTGATCCACATAATACACATATGTTGAAAAGATAAATAATCAACAGTATATGTATTTTGTATTATGTATATGTGTGGGAGATGATGATCTGGCCCAACTGATGAGTGTTGGTTCAGCACGAAGTACATATATTGGTGATTATTTATCTTTTTAACATGTGTGTGATCATGTGTATCAGTGGTATGAGATAGTGTGGATAGTTGAAGGATGCTTGAAAGTCTGAGTTCGAATTCCTATATTTACAATTAGGCTGCAGGTATGTGAAGAGTGCCTGTACTTCAAATATTTATTTATTTAGCTATGTATCTATTTATTTATTTTTCAGGTAATTATTAACAATATATCAAAAATAAATCTTTAGAGATGCCAAATAGGAGATAGAATCAGGATAGTGGCACTATCAGAAACTACGTAATTAATAATTTGTGTTGGTCAACATCTACTTGGATCATTGGCTAATGAATTCTATTTGTGAAGCAGCTGAAAAAATATCCATGGGTTAGCATAAATATGTTAATGAGTGTTTTATTGCATCTAAGATCAAGTTTAACTGACTTTAAAAGTGGTTTTAGTACAGTAGATCATATCCAGGTATTGAGAGAAATTATAGAAAGGACAAATGAATATGAGTTGCCATTATGCTTTGGATTTGTAGACTATGAAAAGGCATTTGATTCTATAAACATTTTTTCAGTGATTAAAGCATTGGATCATCAAGGTGTAGATCCAGGATATTGTCATATTTTAAAAAAATATTTATAAAAATGCAACAGCAACAATTAGATTACACAATGAGAGTAGGAAAATCAACATTGAAAAGGGTGTAAGACAGGGTGACTCCCTATCTCCAAAACTTTTTACAGCAGTACTGCAAGAAGTATTTTGCAGATTAAAATGGGAAGCTAAAGGAGTGAAAGTAAATAGAGATTATTTAAGTCATTTAGATTTTGCAGATGATGTAGTTGTTTTTGCAAATAATGCTTTAGAGCTACAGGAAATGTTGCAGGAGTTATCAGATAAAAGTAGGAAAGTAGAACTAAAGATAAATGTTAAAAAGACTAAAGTAATGTTTAATAGATTTTTTCAAAATATGAAAATAAAGATTTATTAAGATGAGTTAGAAGAAGTTAACAGTTACAAATACCTTGGTCAGATTATTAATACAGATGGAAATATAATGGATGAAACTAATCATAGAATTAAACTTGGAGTGCTTTTGGTAGAAATAATTTGATACTAAAAAAAATATGCATATGTGTTTGAAAAGGAAGGTTTTTAATAAATGTGTTTTGACAGTTCCTACTTATGGATCTGAGACTTGGACACTTAATAGAAGAGCAATACAGAGACTTCAGACCACTCAAAGAAGTATGGAGAGATGTGTGTTGGGAGTAACAAAGAGGGATCGAAAGCGCAATGTATGAATAAGAGAATAAACAGGTGTTACTGACTTCATTGAAAAAATTAAGACTGAAGTGGAGTTGGGCTGGGCATATTGTTAGAAAAGATGATAATAGATGGACAATTAAAATTTTAAACTGGATTACAAAAGATTGTAAAAGACCCAAAAAGAGACCACATGTGAGATGGATGGATGAAATAAGAAAGTGTGCAAGGGTGATGTGGAGAAGAGAAGGTAAAGATAGGAAAAGATGAACTTGGAGAGACCTTCATCGTGCAGTGGATTGATAATGGTTGATGATGATTATGATTGGTTGATGTGAAAAAAAGAAAAGGACTTCATTTTTAATACAATAATTCTTTGACTATAGATTTTTGGATGAATATCTAAAAAGGAGATTTTGATTTGGGATGACTATTAAGTGAAGAAATTACATTATGTGTTAGACAATTTTCACAATATGCTATTAATTGTTAAATCATCATCATCACCATCATTATCAACCATTATCAATCCACTGCAGGATGAAGGTCTCTCCAAGTTTAATCCATCTTCTCCGATCTTTATCTTCTCATCTCCACATCAACCCTGCACACTACCTCTGCACACTTTCTTATTTCATCCATCCATCCATGTCACATGTGGTCTCTTTCTGGGTCTTTGACAATCTCTTGGAATCCAGTTTAAAATTTCAGATTTTCCATATATTATCATCTCTTCTAGCAATATGTCCAGCCCGAACTCCACTTCAATCTTTTAATTTTTTCAATGAGGTCAGTAACACCTGTTTGTTCTCTTACCCATACATTGCGTTTTCAATCTCTTCTTGTTACTCCCAACATACATCTTTCCATACATTCTGATGAGGTTGCAGGTTTTATCAGTGTGGATACTAACATAAGAATCAAACAAGTTCTTTAAGATCATGGATATTAAATTTAAGGCAGCATCTAACCAACTAGAGTATGTGTAAATATTGTGTTTAAGTGACACTATAATGAACTAGGCTAGGCTCATCTTAAATTCAATACTAATGAATCTAAAGTTTTCTGGTTTGATCCTAATACTAGTCCTATCATTAATCTGACCAAAAGCACTTGAAGAAGAGAGAATAACACTGCTTGATACATTATGTTATATCTAACGTGTGTCCATTATTAATATTTTTTTCAGGACATTATTAATTGCACAAAAAATGACATCATCACATATCTTGAATAATTAGCAAGCCCAATTTAAGAGATTTCTGAACCTTTTTGTGAGATAATTTTTGATGAATGGAAGAGAAACATGTGAAAAAACTGAAAGCCAACAGATAGAAGTGAACTGATGATTTTCATTGTAATACTTAACTGAGTATTAATACACCTTAATAAGAAAAAAAGTTTGTTAAATGTTATTACTGTAATCATTGGCAGCCTAGAATAAATTGTATTGGGGATTAACAATTAATAAAAACTGTTGCTGATGATGATCATGTTGTATATAAGTATAATACTATTCATCCAAGGCTTTCCATAATAACAATTGTGTTGGACTAAAAGTAATCGACAATCCATTACTAACTCCATCTATTATTATATACAATCCATTTAAAGTAAGTGTTACGCTGCAACAAACTTAATGGAAATTAAATGCAATATATATATATAAACCACATGTGTAAAATTCTAATGGTAATATGCAAATTAATTATTCAAACGAAATTTAAAAAACTGGCTAATCAAGTCTAATACATGCTTTGGCACCAACTTTGGCAAAGTCCCAAAATAACCAATTTAATCAGCTTTTGCAGGGCAATGTCTTGGAACATCAACATGCTTAAAAATCTGATCACTATTGAATTTGGTATTTATATGGAAAAAAATTGTACATGTTATTAGGATAAAAGCAGTGAGCTCACTATCAGCTGATGAGCAGTGTAAATAGATTTCATTTATAAAATTACCACAATCTTATATATATATATATAACATCTTAAGATCAATTGGCATATCTCCGTAGATCAACATATTATTAAAAATAATTGATAGCTTTGAAAGTAATATATTATTAACTTATTTTGGAGCATTTTTTGGAATATCATCAGGATTTGCAGCATTTTATTTTTAAGATGGCAAAGAAGTGTTTAAGATTTATTAAAACTGAATTTGTTTGCCAAATGTAATTAAGTACATAAGGTGGTTATATTAAAGGCTGAAATGCATTGATTAATGGATTGTACTTTTACCTGTTTAAAATGTCAACAATCATTATACAAAAGAAGTGGATTTCTATCTGTTTAAAATGTCAACAATCATTATATAAAAAGGTCAATCATAGTTATAATATTTACTATGATAATTGCATCAAAAAAGTATGTAAATAAACCATGACAATAATTTAACTTAAACATCACATGATCACCATTTTTTATGCTTGCTCATAACTGTTATTAAAACATGCAAAACTCCCCATACAGTAGTGCCACTCAGTGAAAGCCAGAGTAATCAATGTATGTCAGAAGTCTTGTGCATAAAATCTCTATCTAGTGCCTACTCATCCAATATCCCAGACCAATTTCTAGCTTGTGGTTTTCGTACTCTGACTTGCACTGAGTGGCACTACTCTATGGAGAGTTGTGCCTGCTTTAATAATTTGTCTTCTTTGATGTTTAATTCATTTTTAAGTTTCTCAACAATTGTTGGAACCTCTTCTTTTAAATTTTTATACAGTGTTTGAAATTTCACATTTAGTTTATTATCCTTGTAAATAAAATATACCACAAGTTTTTTTTAACTAAATCATTAATAAGAGAGTGATTGTCAGAGAATCATTAGGATTGTTTTTTTTAGTAGAACATCTTAAAGTATCTCTGTGTATCATCCATAAGACATTTTTCAAAAATCCAAATTGATAGTTTTAGTGTGTAATAGTTGTTGAAATTTAAGATGCATAGTATATGTTTCAAGAGAAGGTACATCAATTTTTATATAAATATGATTGGACTACAACATATTTTAAATAAATCATTTATTTTAATCTTTGAGTGTACAAGTGTAATGTCTGCTTGATAATATAAATTTGTAAGTTGTTGGGTAGTATACATTTCTACTTTTAACTATAATGTAATATATTAGATGCAAAGTTTGCATGTGAGATGCATTTTTCTTATTGAATAATGATTTTGATCTATGTTGGGTAAAAATTAATAACAGCAGTCTTTTTTTTCATCGCTATTATCTCAATTTCCAATTAACTCTGGACCAAAATAATGTTTTCCTACCAACACATATTTAATGGTAGAGCATATGCTATAGTAACTGGATGTGAAATCATTGTGCAAACCACATTCAATTTTTTTCATCGCTATTATCTCAATTTCCAATTAACTCTGGACCAAAATAATGTTTTCCTACCAACACATATTTAATGGTAGAGCATATGCTATAGTAACTGGATGTGAAATCATTGTGCAAACCACATTCAAATAGCATTAGTTTTTATTGTGACTAAAACATCACATGATCACCATTCCTTATACTTACACAATATCTCAAAACAGTAGCAACTCCCTCCATATAGTAGTGCCACCCAGTGCAAGCCACAGTAATCAATGGATGCTAGAATTAGCATTAGGTAGGGATTTAGATGCACAGATCTTCTAATATCTATTGATTATTATAGCTTACATTGAGTGACACTACTGTTTGGAGAGGATTACTACTGTTAGTTTTTATTGATAATAAAAATTTTTCAAAATTAGACATCACTAAATTAAATCTCACATTGAGTCCAATTCCATTCTTTTTCTTAATGATTTACTCTTCCAAGAATAGTTGTATCTATATGGAAGATGTGTTTTACTGACAGCATATGTATTAAAATCTTGACTGTTTTTTCACCATAGGTCAGTCCTGATTTGCATATAAACATTGCAATACTATAGAATCCCAAGAAAAAAATAAAAACAAAGTTTGTGTTTACGACTAATGTTAATTAAATTGAGAGAGACTGCAAACCTCTCGTGCTCATTACTATCTAACAGCCAATCAGATCTTGTATTTGTGATCTGATTGGCTGTTAGATAGTAATGAGCATGAGAAGTTTGCAGTCTCTCTCAATTTAATTTCAACACTGTTTGCACTTTATAAAATAAAGACTAATGTTAATGTGTACAGTAAAATATAAATGTAGTACAACATGTTAAATATTACATCTTAGATTTCAATGTAATTGAAATCATTTGACTATGGTTTTATATTATAAAATAAGTGCACTGTAAGGTAATGTAGAGTCAGAATTATCACATTAGGCCATTTGTGACTAGTCTTACTACTATTTTTTGTACTTGTTACTACATACAACAAATGAATTCAACACTGTTCAGTCAGAAGTGCTACTGGAAGTAAATTGTATACGTTTATATATATTAATTTTGTTTGACGGAGAAATGTTTTTGGTGAAAATTATTTTATTCTGTTAAAAATAGTATATAATTATTTTTTTGTTACAGATACAATGCGGAAATATAATGAATATTGCTGTTGTTTGATACAGTAAGTAGAGAGTCTGACTTGGATTTGGGATGTCCCAAGATTGATGCTCAAACTTTTTACGAACTCCCAAGCAATAAAGTCATATACCTTTTTTTATTACAAAGAAATCAAGTCATATGTCACATGACCTAATTTAACAAGCTTGCATTACAAATGTTATATATAGATTTTGCAAATAAACCCTTAAGAGGCTGTGCAGAATATCCCCAACCCCAGATCAGTTTCTGCTATTGACTTTCTCAGTCAAGTGCTAAGATATTCAAGCATTCAATTAAAAATATCAGAACAAGCCCAGCACTTTATCTACTAGATAAATATTAAGTAGAAAATAGTTATCCCTTAGATAAAGTGCTGGTCTTGTCCTGACATTTTTAATCTAATGCTTGAATATTCTAGCACCTCACTGATGAAGCCAGTAGCAGAAACCGATCTGGGAATATTCTGCACAGCTTGTTAATAGCTTATTTGCGAGCTGTATATATAATCTTTTTTTATATTTTAAAAATAATTATATTTTCTCAGATTACTTTTAAGTAAAAAATAGATTTACAAATAAAGATTTACATAGTCTAGAAGAAATAGCAAAAGTAAAGAAATATATCATGACTTTTAACAATGAATAGTATAAAAAAAGGGCTTCAGAAAAGAGTTTGCTACTAACTGAAAGGAGACCCTTTGATTCCTCTTGGAGGCCTTAAAGGAACCAAGCAGGGCAAATTCCTAATGTCCACTCTATACATTCTTGTCATTGAAGCTGTTATTACCATGTGATTATTCATATAGTATACAAACATGGATGGGCTGCTCACCAACCCACATTAGCCAGTATGGTGAGTTTATTGGCTTTTTACCACCGAGTTTAAGATCAAGAAGCACCATGGTCTTTTTTCACAGTTGCTTGATTAGAAGTGTGCAGGGGTGATGTGGAGAAGAGAAGCTAAAGATCGAAGAAGATGGATTGCATTTGGAGAGACCTTTATTCTGCAGTGGATTGATACTGTTTGATGATGATGATGAGTATCAAAATATAAAATGACTTTAAAGTTGCAAAACTAAACATGCTTGCAACTTTAAAGCCATTTAATATTTTGATGCTATTCATTGTTAAAACATGTGGGATGGACTTAAAATGGATTATTTAGATCTATTAATCTTTAACTGGGGTTTAAAGTTTATAACTGGGCTAGACACAATCTCTTGTTTAATAAATGATTAGTGATAATCATTGTTGTATTTATCTAGAGGAGATGATTTCATAGTTGTGAGAGATGTAAGTTTGACACCTGTAAATCAAAATATACCAAATGATATATATAAGAGATGTTGATCTGGATGAATTGATAAGTGCTTGTTCAGCATGAAATGCATATCTTAGGGGTCATTTGTCTTTTATTGTATCTTTATTCATATGATTTCAAAAAAATGTGTGAAGTGGAGATTATTTAATACATTTATAAACAAAATAATAGAACAATGTAAAGAAAAAAAGCTTCAACATTCTTAAAAACACATAGAAAATGATATTATTAATTTTTATTAGTCATTCATTAGACTAGAGATTATTCATTTAATGAATAATATTACTGTAGTGTTATTTTCACTACACCACTCTCATGCTAGGACCGATTTCTATTTGCTTTTAACACCTTGTGGAAGGATGTAATCATAAACATATGACCAAAGACATATAAAAGAGATAGACGATCTGAACCCACACTCATCGATTGGCCCAAATCATATTTTCTTACACATATCTTTATCATTGTTCACTATATATAGATGGGGAATTACTAGAGATTAATTGAGAGTCGTGTGTTAAAAATAACACTACAGAAATATTATTCATTACATGTGAAATGATATTTTGTTTTCATTATTAGGACAAGTTAATAACTTAGTGAAGCAAATTTTTAAATATGCAAATTTACTTATTAATAAATTGCTTACTGATTAAAGAAATGAATTACTTTTGTATTTTGAAGATGCAACATCTATACTTAAAATTTTCACCAGGTCCTACTTATATAAATGTATCCTTTTAGTGAACAATTGAAGTATATACTTCAAGCAAGGTTTTCACATTTTCTATATTAATAGTTAAAAGTAAAATTAAATTTAAATTTATAACTACTATCTCTACCATCTGGTTTTCAAGATGAACCAATCACATCCATTCTTCTTTGCATTGTTTACTATAATGAATCAATAAATTATAATCCCCTATTCCACTTTAGACATTGATTTTTTTAAATGTTATGGTGACCTTTTAATATAAAATAGTTATAATGAGTTATTATTTTATATAGCGCTATGTTTATTTTATGTAATAGTAATATTAGCGATTAAGCCAATGCACATGCACTTTAAGGTTAAATTATAAATGAACACTCAAGTTTTCCAGACACAAGATATAGTATTTTAGAAAGAATGGAATGAATCCATCCATTCTTTCAACCCAAACATTTATGTATGGGCAAATCTTAAGTGTGTGGAAATAAGAGTGTGGGGTGTTACACATCACTTTAAATTATATTTTTTTATATTTGAATGAATGACACTTTGTGAAATCTTTACAATTTATGAACCATCAATCTTTAGTTGAAATTAAACATATATAATGAGGTATTATTTTATATAGCACTATGTTTATTTTATGTAATAGTAATATTAGCGATTAAGCCAATGCACATGCGCTTTAAAAATAAATTATAAATGAATAAATTTATTTAAACGCACATTGATTCACCTATTTAAATAGAAAGTAGGTTAAAGTAAAGAAGGTTCCTCTCTTTTTTTCCAAAGCATAAGCTTGTGGTTAAGACCTGTAGAAGTCCCTAATATCACATTTTTACATGCATATTCTTGAGGTTACAGCCTCAGTAAATATTATAAATGAATACTATATCTGGTGTCTGGAAAAATTGAGTATTCATTTATAATTTATCTTTAAAGCACATGTGCATTGGCTTAATCACTAATATTATTATCATATAAGATAGTTAGTAAAATTGATTTAACAAGATAACATATCCATGAGAATTTATGAAATAATTCAACTTGTAATTTTAGTATTAAATCTTTATTCTATATTAGAATTTAATAAATTGGATTTTATTAATTAGAAATATAAATTTAGAAATAAAACACATCCTAAAAAATCATATTTGAACTTTTCAAATTTTGAAAAAATAGTAAACAAAATAAATATATGAGGGAGAACTCAAAATTAACAGGAATTATTCTCTGGTTTGTGCACATGTTGTAGTATATTCTTCAGCTGTTATATACCTTCTTTTGGCAAGCCTCTTGCTTCAATCTTCTAAATGAAATAACTATGTGAAGTAATGGTGACAGGTAGCATATTTTTATCTAAAGTGCATTTGTGTAATTATCATTTTTTTTTATAATGACTGAAATGTTACAATTTATGCTGATTCTTTTCCCCCTCAGATTTAATTCAAACAATCAGATATTTTATCTGCAAATTACATGATGTGGTTGTGCAAAGAAAAATGTGCAAACTCCATCCTAACATTGTCATCTTTCAAAGCCTCTCAAATAAAAAAATATCTCTATTTTTTGTGGACTTGGAAGTGGTGGAAAAAACAACAGAGATGTTAAAAGTCATCACTTTGCAAGTATTTCCTGACTACTTAGAAAAATTAAAAGCATGTTTAGACTGGTATAGGTGGCCAACTTTTGTGTTCATAAGATGTACTTTTATTTTAAAAATGTGTTATGATCAACTTGTTGTCATAGGAGATATTTTAAAAATGTGTTATGATCGACTTGTTGTCATAGGAGATCGACTTGTTGTCATAGGCATAGTCTAAGTGGAGGAAGGTGTGAAATACATATTATTTTTATATATCTACCTAATATAAAATTTACAGTTATTTAACAGGCCAAAAAACTTATGTCCAGAGGAATTAAGGCAACATGTGTAATTATTAACAATATTTATTAATTCACATTAGCTACATTAAATCAAGATTAAAAATATTATTTTCAATAATGATATGGCTTAGTGGACTTTTCCTATCTAGAATTGAAAAAAAATTTAGAACAAAAACAAAAATAACAAAAAAAACTTGAAAATCTTGACTTAATTTGTTTCACTTGTTATCCGACAGCGCTTGCCAGATTGGCCTCGCGATCAACTAAAAATGGCTTTGCGATCGACTGGCGGATCATGATCGACATGTTGGACATGCCTGGTATATTGCATCAAATAGATAGTAATTTTAAAGTGATTAAATTTATAACACTTAAAAATAAATAAACAATTTTTTTTATTATACAATTCCAGTTATTTTTGATTATCCCTGTGTATAATAAGAACAACAAACTTTTCCCCATTGGAGGGTATAAAGAAAACCAATCAATCCAGCAACTTTAGAAAATCAATGAAATCTTTGTGGCCTAAAATTTAATTTTAAAACAGAAACTTATAAATGCAAAGCCTTCATAAATCTATCAAATGCTGTTCTAAAATTTAAAATTGCACTTACAATTTTTAAAATATCTTAAAAGATTCTAGCACTGTGTTGATAAAAGCATTATTAATATTATTCACAAAGCAAAACCATCATACTGGCTATATATATTTTTATTAGCATTACTAATGAACTTAACTTCTATTTTTAAAAATAGAATCTATGTGTTTAATATCAAAGTATTATGTATAAAAATAATCATAAATTTTTAATAAACTCAGGAAAAACTCAATTGTTTTGCTATTTCATTTTTTTTCTAATTTCACAAATCTTGAAATTGAAGAACAAAACTTAAACTGTCATTTACATGGAAGCCAGACTAAATTATTTTGATGTTACTGATTATTAAAACTACTAATATCTTCAGATGTTTTTTAAACTCTTAAATCAATATACATTCGTTCATGTTTTTGTCATTTAGTGAAATATCACTATAGACAGTCATAAGAGATTACAGCACTACCTACAAATAAAAATCTTGTTTGGATTAACCATTAAAAGAAGATTGTGATGAAGATTGTTGGATGAGCTGCAAAAATTATCATCCTAATTTTAATAATCAGATCATATGTAGTTCAATAAGAATTATAAAGCTTTGTTTATTTATTGATTTGTCATCTGCTTCATCACTATGATTTCTATTGATTTTATAATTCTTTGTACTAATTTAGCTCAGGCATTGCAATTTAATAAATTAAAGTACTTGTGAACTCACATGTGCATATAATGTATTCTAGTGAATAGGTAACTGCATATTGAACCACTAAACATCACATGATCACCATTTCTTAAGCTTGTTCATAACTGTTATTAAAACAGGCAAAACTATCTATACAGTAGTGCCATTCAATGCAAGCCAGAGTAATCAATGGATGCCAGAAGACTTGTGCATAAAATTTCTATCTAGTGCCTACTCATCCAATATCCCCAGACTAGTTTCTAGCTTATGGCTTTTATCAGTGAGGAGACTTGGATCTGAGAGCACTCTCTCCAATCCAAGTCTTCTCACTGATGAAAGCTACAAGCTAGAAACTAGTCTGAGGATGTCAGATGAATAGGCACTAGATAGAGATTTTATACACAAGCCCTCTGTCATCCATTGATTACTCTGTCTTGCATTGAGTGGCACTGCTGTATGGAGTTTTTCATGTTTTAATAACTGCAAATTGGTTCTTAATTCAAATTATTTGCAGTCATATGTTACATAAGGACACATTTTATCTATTTACCATGCAAAATTTTAAGTTATAGCTTATCTGGATTTTAAAAATGACATGAAATATGACAATGTGTTTTGTTCCTTAACTCATGATATAACAATGCACTACAATTAAATTTTATTTTAAATTTATTGAAACTATCTCTGGCAATAAATATATTGGAGACTAGAATGTTTTTGAGTAGTTTTCAAGATTTTATGATGGTAGGGAAAGCATTGGTGATGATCATTAAGTTAAGAAACATACTCACATTTTATATCATAATCATGATCAAGATATATTAGCACTTCAAGCATATTTGTGGTGAACAGCTAAACTATATCACTGTCTTGTATATTGATTCAGAGATGATCATAGTAAGTAGATTAGAGAAAGAAGCTATGTATCTTTTATTGAGACTTGTTGAAATCAACAGTTTTTCAAACTGCTGCACAAACAACATTAAAATATTATGTAAGCTTTTGTGTCAAATTATTACCAAATAGGATACTAAAGAAAACTTGTTTAGCTTTAGGACTGTCAATTAATAATTGATGATTTCCTTGCAACATTAAGAATAAAGACATCTCTTGTTAATTTACATAAAAGTAGTCCTAAACTTTGCTTTGTTTACATCATAATAAATCCATGAAAATATTTAATTTAGCATTTGCACTTCTCTGAGATAATAAATTATCAATTATGTGATGTCAAAAGAGATCTTGTGAATGCTCATATTACAAAAATAGATTTCTCTGCTAGGATACTGCATAAATTTGCTTAACATTAGGATTTTAAATTAATTAATTGTTTCCTAGTAATATCAAAGACAAATATAACTTTAGTTAATAGATATGGATAATAATTACAAGCATTGTATTGTTTACATTATAATAAGACCATGAATATAATTAATGTATCTATGTAATATATGGTTGAATGTGAGTTAATGAAGAACATGTATATTTCTTGCTGGAGCTTTTTTTATTTTAACCTTTTTGAGCATACATGCATTTTTGTGCAATTGACCATAGTCATGATTTTTGGTCAGTGACCAGTAAACTAGAGAGACTTAGTTATTTTGCATCACACCTCTTCTATGTTCCTCTTTTTGACCTTCACGTTCAGAAAAAAGATGAACTTACTGATTTCATGATTAAATAAATGTCCATAATTATTCTCATAATCCAAGAAACATTGATATTTATATAAGTATTTATGCTACCTAATTCATGTAGTAACCTGAGTGAGATTTACTGTAATATATAACCAAAACACTCAAGTTATTGCACTAATTAACATAAACAACTTGAGGGATTTCTGTCCTTCCAATTTACTCATTAGTATTCTGAATTCTTTTCTTTATATTCTTTGTTAATCCATGTTATTGTTACTGCACTATTTATTTACACTATTTATAAAAAAGGATAAGGTGAAATGAAAGTACTATTAAATGATGTGGTTTGCTAAAAAATTCTGGATGTAAATTGTTATTATACAACTAAAATTGACACACTTATAAAAAAGAACAAACTGATATTAAAAATGGGGCAGAAAAATGCATCTGTAGTAAAAAATACAATATTCTGGAAAATTATTAATAATTCTTTATTGAACAAAATGCAATATAAGGGTAAGAGAACAAATGGGTATAACTGACCTCATTGAAAAAATTAAAAGACTGAAGTGAAGTTGGGCTAGACATATTGCTAGAAGAGATGATAATGGCTGGACAATTGAAATCTTAAACTGGATTCCAAGAGATTGTAAAAGACCCAGAAAGAGACCACATGTGAGATGGATGGATGAATTAAGAAAGTGTGCAGAGGTGATGTGGAGAAGAAAAGATAAAGATCGGAGAAGACGGTTTGAACTTGGAGAGAGCTTCATCCTGCAGTGGATTGATAATGGCTGTGATGATGATGGTGATTGAACAATAAAGGTTTTCTGGTGCAATTAAATATATGTTTGAGAAAAAAATTTGCATTTTATGAAATAGTTATGGATTATTTAACACAACAAAAATAAAACTAGAATTTCTTCTCATAAATAAACAATACTTTACTATGAACATTTTGGACAAATCTTTTATAAGATTTTAGAATCAAGTATGAGCAACATAAAACTTTTAACAGAAACACAGCATCTGTAGTAAAAAAATATTAATAATTATTTATTTAATAGTAAATTTGCTCTTATCTAATTAATAAAAGAGTAGAATATAGTGTGTGCTTGTTATATGTTTAAAAAAAAAAAGAGTACAAGCATAATTAGTTTTTAATTTTTTTTTTGTCTTTGGAACAAAAGAATGATGAAATTTAATCAATACTGAAAACATGGGCGCGAAACCCTCTAGTTACATATAAAGATAACAAAGTACCATAGATTATACATATCTATGTAAGTAAATATAGAAAGATTAATGAGAACTTCCATGTGTATTTTTCTATATTTAACCTCTACAATAATGTAATTAAGCAAGCAACCAATTAAAAAGCCGTTTGGAAACTAAAATCATGTCATTCAGTAACAATATGTATATTGCTGACTTCCATTAGTCACTAATATAATCTAAGTCATATATTAGAAATGGTTCTGTTTAGGTGTCAGACGAATAAAAATACTGTTATTGAATGACTTATTTTTAAGAATAATTTTATAGTTTATTGGGGGGGGGGGGCGGAGGTTATGTGACATTTGAGCATCTTGATGTTACGTTGAGGTTCGGGCTATTAGTTTTTATCTTTCAAGACTTTTATAAAATGCATAAACATAAGTCAGTGGCACCTGGGTCTTAGGGACCCTTTTGTTATATATATTGGAAACAATATTACAGCATATGTTGTAAATATTAAAAAAGGGTATTTTTCGAAAATTTTGCAAAAGGGCCCCAAAATACTAGTTATATCATTGACGTAATTAAATTTGATTGTCTATAAAACAGGTTTGCTAACTTTAGAAAGTGTCATCGAATTGCTCATTATGATCAACCAATAAAAATATTTAATCATCATCAGAGATAATAAACCTCATGGTTATTTATTCGGGAGTTCATGCATCGTAAGTGTAGAGTGGAACCGTGATTTATGAACCTCGAATTTCAGTCTACAATTCTGACTCTTACTAACCCACGTGAGATATCAGTGGTGATTTATCTGTTATACATGTTTAATATGTATATGTGTGTGCATGTACATATATACCATTCATGGGTATATTTATATACATACATGCCACTTGATTAATAAAGTTGTTTAATTTTTTTTTTTACTATTTTATATCCGATATGACGGTTTTGTCGTTACAATCAAAATTCCCCCCAGACTAAGACTCAAAAAAATTTAAACCTGACCTCTGGCATTAATCTCAGAATATTGACCCTCATTTGAGTGCTAGTTCAAGATTTTGTCGTCAATGGGTTTGTTGGGGCATGTGGTTTTCTGAAAGAAAGCTTTTATTTTTGTTATAATGCCAAATTCATTTACCATAAAGCCAACACTACCGTCCCTCCCCCTCTCCTTTCATTTACCATGGTTTCATCAAATCTCAAAGATTAAAGGGGTAAGTGGACGACTGCCAAACCTACTACCGACCCACTTCTTCCCTCATCTCAGGCAGAGTGCTTAATAAGCTGTGTAAAGAGAAGAAGGGGTTTCAAGAGGAACAGAACACAGTTTATGCTAGTGGAAGGTAATGGGAATCAAAATACCATAGCTAATTGCAGACAAAGAGGTGAAGAGGTTTTCTTTTGACTTTGGGAGGGAGTTTTGATTTGATTTTTTATTTATTACGAACTTCTAATTATAGTGGATCTGACTAATGAATGATAGATAAAAACGATGATGATGGTATAATTATTATTATAATTCAGTGTGGCTGTTGATCAAGTCAAGTTATTAGTTTTATGTACATACTGTATATAAATTACATACCGTAATATCAGTCACTGCTTCATAATACGCTAGATGGCGCATTTTGCATTCACCGGAAAATTCGTAACCATCAAGTGTTGTTAGCTTAATTTTCAACCACATTCTTTTTGACAGTTATCACAACTGCTTTCTAGCGGATAACTTTCTATACGTATATATCGTCATTTACATAATCTACTGTAATATATAAAGACTTCTCTAACTTTTTCACAAACGATTGGAGCATGTCTTTCTTTCGCTTATGATCCAATAAACTCTAATATGATCTTTTCTTATAATACAAATTTTTTATCACTTAGCATACAGACAAGACTAAATATATGTATATATATTTAAGTACCAATGTATGTTAAATTTTATACCAAGAGTTCTGATTAGAGAAAATATGCAACAACGCACGATAGTTAAATCATCATCGTTGGCGTGTTGCTAGCCATCACTTGACACAATTTGTCTGGCATCTGGATGTAACACAAAGCTTCAGCAATGTTTTTACATCATTCCACAATTACAATAATATTCCAGAATTAATTTGGACTTGTTAAAAAAGAATTGACTGCATATAGAGTTTTGACGTATTTTTTAAGCCTTGCTTGCAGTTTCTATTTGATTTTAAATTTAAAGTCCATGGTTCACAACCATAAGTTAAAAATATAATATACATTGATAGAAATAATTGATACAAATGTGATTACACCTTCCACTGAGTTAAGTAAAAAAATCAACAACTACGAAAAATACAATGTTACCAATCTATCTTTAGCTCTGTTGTGAGATAAGCAATTTAGTTTTTTGATGTAGTTTTAAACTATAGGATGAATTTTGTCTATTATTCTAATTTATTGTGCAGACTAAATAATCTGTTTAAAAGACAATAAAATAGGGTTTTTAAAAAATAAATAAATAAATAAATAAACCAAATATAATCTGAGGTTGCCTTTTAAATTATTTTTTTGATTTCATTTGCCTTAACAGATTTAGATGGTACAAATAAAGATCATTTTGTCTTATCACACTACTTAATACAATTTATTTGCCTCTTAATTAATTAATAAGCTCTTTACATCATCAAGATAAACATCCCAGTATTAATTTGGACATGGTGAGGATGGGGGGGGGGGGTATTTCTTTTATTATTATCATTAGACTGCCTTTTTATGTTTTTTTTTAACTTACATAATTTATTACATTTTAAATGCAAACTCCATGTTTCACAACCATAAGTTAAAAATATAAAGTTGTTTTTAAAATGCAAAAGCATAGTGCTTTTTTTTAAAAGTAATTTTCCAAATTATTTATTTTATATCATTTGTTTTAAAAGATCTAACAGATGCAAATAAATTTAATTAATTATATCTTAATTAATTAAGTCTAATATTATTTATTGCCATATATGTAATCAAGTCTAAACAATCAATTCTTTAGTTTACCAGAAATTACTCTCAAGGATTTTTGTGCATAGAAACTGTACTTACCTATGATGCTTGCAACCTGGTGTTCATATCTGGGTGGTATTTTGACATTTTATTAAATAGATATACAAGACTGGCCAGCAGATAGCCATCTTAGATAGCTATGTAATCATTGATAATAAATGTATATCAAGTTATTTTTACTTACAGAGTTAAACAGAAAAGAAAATCTATAAAAACTCTAGAAATCATTAGCTGATTATCTTGATAATCATTGGTTTTTTTTTCCTTATGTAGGTGAATTCTGGAAAAATTCTTAACACATAAACTGCCATCAAATTTTCATAATGTTTCATTGCAAATTGGCAGAAATTGTTAGATATATTATAGCAATAATGTATTGTCTATAAATTAAATTAGCTAGATAATCGTTCTTCACATTCAAATCTGATTTTTTGTAATTCTTTCCTTACAAATTCATTGTTACTTCAGAACATTATTTCCAGTGTTATCTTGGATGAAATTTGAACAGTCTATAGACAGTACTTGTATTGTAATTATGTGGCATATATTTCTTAATGATTGGTAAATGTTATATATTTCATTTTTATTAATAGATACTAGGAGTTATCATCAAAGTGTAAGCATTATTAATTCAAACATTGAATTGCAAAACTCAATTTGCACAAAATAGCATCCTTGACCAAATTTTATTCATCAACCATAATAATTACATAGATATTTTTCTCTATTTTCAAGATATCTTTATAAGTTTATAAGTTTATGCTAGTGGGAAAGAACAAAAATTATATTTTTCTCATTATTATAAACAATAAGCTTTATATTTTATTTTTATAAATACATTTATGACTTCTACTCTTTTTTCATTATTTTAGTTCTATTTAAATTAATTTCAGTAATAAAGTTGTTTATAAAAGTTATATTTGGACAAAGTCACCATTCAAGTGAAATCTAAATTTCAATATTTTCAGATAATTTAAAAAAAATTGTATCACTTTTATGCCCATCTTTATATCTTAAAATATGTAGCTTTATAAATGTTGTGGAAGTATTTAAATTTTACTAGTAGTATTAATGTAAACTTTTTCAGTATTGGGTGTGTGTAACTTCTGCTCAATCATATTTCATATGGTGTCACTGGATAGTGTTTTTTGAAAAATGCATTTTCTTATTACTGCATGAAACTTTATTTTTTAGGGAAGAAGAAGAAAAAGAAAATTACATTTACCTATTATTGTGACCTTCTAAATTGTGTAAACAAAGATTTATATTGTAATATTTTAATTACTTAAGCCATCACAAGATGTCAGAACTGCAGTATGAAACACAGATTGGTTTCTAAAAAGAAGAGATTTTTATTACACATTCCTTTGACACATAGTCTTGAAAACTTCACAAAAAATGCCCAAAATAAACAAACGTTTATTAACTTCATTAAATAGTATTTCAAAATTCTTTATTGCTTTTTTCTTGCCATTATATTTGTTTTCAACATTGCGTTTTTTTGGCATTATTGAAATTCATAAATAGATCATCCAATTTATTCTTAATTTTTGAAATAGTTTTAACTTTCAAATAGTTACATGTGGTCAATTATACCACTATCAAGTTTCATGTGCCCTAATTTTATATTGTTTTTTTTAAATTAAACAAATGTCCATTTCAGTATCTTTCTAAATACACCTCAATTTTACAAAAATCAGTTTGTATGCAGTTTACCAATGTCCTATCACATGTAGAGTAAATATAAATAATTTTGTTTCTCTGTTTTTTGCAGTCTGTGATAATTTTATTTCTACTTTTTTATATAAATATTATAATATTATTTGTAAGTAATTCTTAGAGTAGTAAAAATTAAATTTATTTTATTATAATATCTGATTGTAATTTTTCTACAAAAATGCATTCAATTGAATCCAATTACCAGGTCTATAAATATTTTGTGCGGTATTGCTTTTTTATGCGGTATTGCTGTATAAAGTTTTCATAGACATGTTTTAGCACTGAAAAACTGGAGATGATTACAGGTTTTAACTTGAACAAAATGTTAGTTAAAGGCATTTTTTTTTTCAAATGTTAAGTATTTAAACTGTCAACTTATTCATTTTATATAAAAACAAAAAAATGCTAATGGATTTATTGCTTGGGAATTCATAAGAAATTCAAGCACCAGAAATGTGAGTGGCAGAATTGGTCCTGAGACCTTCTGATCCCAAATCATATGATCTACAATTGCACCAAATAAAAGAGGGTATTTTATATAAAAATTTTAACCATACAAAAAAATTCAATGTTTGGATTTTGTATAAGCTTAAGAAAAATTTCTTACAAATCCATACTTAGAGGACAGGCTCCAAACATATATTAGGAGCATTAGAAAGTTCTGAAGCTACTAATAATACAAGTGGCACTGTAAAATAATATTTTTATAATGAGCGGTATTTACTGTATGTAGCAAATTACATTAGTAAAAATCAGTCATATGTCACATGACCTATATAGCTTGCATTACCAATATGTAATATATAAAGAGCCTGCTAATAGCTCTAAACAAGCTTATTTATTTTATTTTTTATGATAAATTCTACAAGAGAAAATACCTGAAGCCTTTATCTATGATGGTTCCCATTCCCAGACTGGTTTGAGCTATGACTCTCATCAGTGAGGAGCTAGTATTTTGAATCTAATATTCTAGCTCCTCACTGATGAGAGCCATAGCTTGAAACCAGTCTGGGAATGGGGACCATCATAGATAAAGGCTTCAGATATTTTCTCTTGTAGCATTTATCATAAAAAATAAAATAAATAAGCTTGTTTAGAGCTATTAGCAGGCTCTTTATATATTACATATTGGTAATACAAGCTATATAGGTCATGTGACATATGACTGATATTTTACTAATATTATAATTTTGCTATTAGGGCTTTGGCTATATTAAATTGCTAAGCCTACTAAAATATGGGATCACTGAATTTAGTTAGGCTCATATAGTTTCTTTGGTTAAAGAGCTGAGTTTGAAGACATATAGTCTGAAGATTTGGATCTTTTTTCTTAATATTTATATTAAGAATTAGATAAATGCTTGGCTCGAGTTAATATTTTGAATGTAATGTCCCAGCTCCTCACTGATGAGAGCCATAGCTTGAAACCAGTCTGGGAATGTCCCCACCCCCAGACTGGTTTGAACTATGGCTCTCATAAGTGAGGAGCTAGTATTTTGAATCTAATATTCTAGATCCTCACTGATGAGAGCCATAGCTCGAAACCAGTCTGGGAATGGGGACCATCATAGATAAAGGCTTCAGATATTTTCTCTTGTAGCATTTATCATAAAAAATGAAATAAATAAGCTTGTTTAGAGCTATTAGCAAGCTCTTTACATATTACACATTACATTACAAAACTACATGTAGCCATAGTGGTTTAAATAAATAAATGAGACATCAAAATCATATTGTTTTATGTTGACTTAGCAGATATAGAGCACACTAAAAGGGAATAAAGAACTATGAATCTTGAGCGAATAACTTATGTAATTACCTGCTGGCTTCTCATAGATGTTAATTATTGCTATAATTTTAACACTTACTACAGATATGTTTTAACTGAAACACACAGGCTTATTATATGTATTTATGTAATATATAGGGTATATGAGCACAGACTTTCACATGACCCACTCTCTCCACACTATCTCATAACACTGATACACTTGAACACATATATGTTGAAAAGATAAATAATCACCAATATATGTATTTCATGCTAAACCAGCAATCATCAGTTGGTCCAGATTACCATCTCCACACATATATGCTGTAAGTGCTCAGATATATATTAAGATAGCCCAATCCTCATTCTTTAATGGACCAGCTTCAATCTACCCCACAGTCCAACTCTTCAACCATCCATCCAATTGAAAATCATGTTCTTCCATCTTATACCAGTGAATTCTTTTTGTGGTTATAGATAACTTTGTTATTTGAAAATGTAATGTCATATAAACATTACGTTCCAATAGCTAAATGAGGTAAAATAAAGTAACATAGTCTTCTATTAAAAAGATATATTAAATATTTCTCCTGCTCTTCCACAAATTTTTCTGCATTGGTTATATTAATTTTAGTATAATTAGCTTTAATATTAAAACATTCCTTTATATATTCAAAACAATGCAATCCATCTGAAAGTTATGACTATATAACAGTCTTCCTCATAACTGTAAATACATATCACATAAATACTACTATTATTAAAACATTATTACATACTATTTATGTTGTATGTATATGTTTAATGACAGTGATATCTATATGTGCTGTGTATTCATAGTTCTGAGGAAAGCTGCTATACAATCAAAACTGTCAAATGGACTGCAAAATATAATATAAATATTTCATTATATTGAGTGTGTAAAGAAGTATTTTGATATTTTACTATTTATAAATTAACAGCTTTTAAATGGACTATTTCAAGGCAAAGATATATTCAACAGTTGGATTGGATATAGTTTGGATACCTGCATGTTCATAAAATGCTTTTATCACAAGAATCATATTTACTTAATTTGTGTAGAAACTGACACTATGAGTGCCAATTTTGAATTTTAGAAATGTGGCACTTGCAAGTAATTTCTATTTTGGCAGTAATCATGAAGAGATTTTGGAAGTCTTCAACAATAGGCTAAAATCATAGTTATTACATTAAATTAGTTGATCTCCTTGAAGATGTGCTGTATGGTACTGCACCAATGTTGATAATGTAATGATAGTGGCGAATTGCAGCTATTCTGTTTCAATTTCTTGTTTAACTGTGCTATAATCGATACATAAGTCATTATATATATATATATAATAAAGTTATGAAATAATATTATGGTGAAGAGATTCAATAAGTTTGATAATAAAAATATATATATTTTATCTTTTTAAATGTTAAGCCAGGCTTTCAATATGGTGTAACTTGTCAAAAAACAATTGAAATAAAATCAGCAAGGATATTGGCATTTCCACTTGCAGATAAATGAGTTTGGCCTCTGATTTTAATAAATTTGCATATTTCATATGTGAACATATGTGTAAAAATCAGTCAGTCAATTAACGATGCTGTTGAATTAAATGACCGTTCGCTAAGGGGAATGCTATTGGCTCTTAAAGTTATGACATTATTGATTATATGCTAGACCTATTTGATTTTTACTTTTTTGTTATTGCTTTTAAGGCAAATAATCCTAGCATTATCAGGTTTAAATAAATGGTCACTCTGGTTTTTTATGGTCAATGAAAACTGAACTGTAAGTACTGTTGGATTTGCCTCTGTTATATAAATGAATGTGTTGGGTAGCTCTCGATTTTAAGTTTGCACGAGTTTCTCCATAATATCTGCCATTACAAAATTGGCAGTTCAGGGCATATACTAGCTGAGCCTTATTATTTTTAATGATATTATCTTCAGAATTATTAATAGTCTGTTAAGTGAGAAGAGGCATCTCAAACCAACATTGAAATTTGGTTTAAAATAAGTATTAATTTTGAATGAATTTTAGGAATATAAGCCATGCCAATCCAAAGTTGAAGATTAGGTGGCTTATTGAATTCATGTCCATCAATAAATCTCTTTATTTGTTTTTCAAGTGTGGCAGAAGAATAGCCAACTTAAATTAAATCTTTTCTATAATGCTCCAGATTGTTTTTTGCAACATCTATAAATTTGCAAAGTTTTGAGTTTCCTAATAGAGAACCCTTTAAAGCTTGCCATTTTATATTGAAAAGGAACCTTAGATTGTGAATGTAAATAACCTCCAGCCTTAAGAGGTTTGACAATTATTGAGTAATCAATTGAATAGATCTGTCTTGTCAGTTTTAGATCAAGATATTTATTTAATAGAGTGGTGATCATCTTTCTTCTCCATTGCCCATTTGATTTCAGGGAACTGTTTTAAATTGTCAAACACTTCATAAATCAGTTCAGAGGGATTATCCACATATCTTATATATATATATCATTATAATATATATAATATAGGTGGGATATATATATACTATATATATATATCCATCAGGTATATTATATATCATAGTAAAAGTTTCACATCATTATGAAGACAAGTCTAATGTTAATCCAGGTGGGAATACATCAACAATAAACTGGGTCCTCTTCTCACTAATTGTGCTGTGCTTTAATAAGTCTTGTACAATATTAATTGACCAAACTCTATCAACAGATCCATATTACTCAGTTGCTTCAAAGGAAGCTGCTCTAAATTTGTTGTGAATCTTTGTGTTTTTAATAGTATTGATGAAGTCAAAAGATATCTTAATAGTTAAAATCCCAAAAATGAGTTCTGATTGCAGCCAATCTGTAATCATTTTGGAAGCATATATATAATATGTGCTGCCAATAACCTTAATGAATAATTCTTCTTATGAAGTTTTATATTAGTGAAGATCCATGGAGTAATGACTTGGGGAAGGGTATATTTTTAAATACTCAGAGTGTGCTAGCATGTTATTGCTGTGTTTGCAAAGAATGTGAGTAATAAATTTATCCTTTTGTATTCTGAATTTATAGTCATCTGTTTGCTCGAATTTAAGTAGGTGAAATTGTTGTTGTATTTTCTCAATATAGGGTATTTTCTTCAGAAGCACAAGGTGCTTTCTCTTGTCTTCTTCAAGGCAAAGATTATCATCATTTGCTAAGAATTTGTTAAGTTTATTAAGCTTTTTATTCCAGCATCTGTTAGAAAAAGAGCCACAACAATATTTTAGCAGATTTACATTTTTATAATCGTATATTTATTGGCACACTTAGCCAATACACATTGAAGGTGTGGCACTTGTTCCATTTGAGGGTCATACTACCCAACTCTGACAAAACATGGACCAAGATGTAATAAAGAGGTTTGAAAGCTTGCAAGTTCATCACTTGATAGATTAACAACATTAAAAGAATTCAATAACTCTGGTAAAATTATATTATGTTTTTCAGCAAGGAGGGAGAGCTTCTTTGCATATTTTCTAGTAAGTTTAATTTTGAGCATGGAACATCTTTGAGTTATTTCATGAATAGAAAACTGTAATCTTAATGCTTTCTTATATTGAATATTTTTTTAAAATAAGTGCTTAATATACTTGACAATAAACTTCATAAGGAACATTTTAAGAATAAGCATTGCCATATTAACATTTTTAATACACCGACTGATTAAAACTTTATAGCATCTCCTAAAAACTTTATATTGTATGCATGACTGGAAAATTTTTAGTGCAATTCGACCTTAACAGTTTCTTTGTTTAATTTCAAGGCTGCCCTATACACAGGGCCATTAACAAGATTTTAAATATATAAGATAATAACACCAAGTGTATACTGAAGATAATATGTAATAAAATAATGAAATAATATTACAGTGAAGTGATTTGATAAGTTTTGATATAAAAAATATATATTTCATTTTATTAAATGATAAGCCAGGCTTTGGATACAGGATATTATTGCCAAAGCATGACTAAAATAAAATTAGCAAAAATATTCACATTTATAGTTGGAGATAAATTAAAGTGACCTCTGATTTTAATAAATTTGCATATTTGAATATATGTGTGAAAATTAGTCAGGCAATTAACTATGCTGTTGAATTAAATGACCAGTGTTTGCTAAGAGGAATGCTATTTGTATACACTCTAAACTGCCAATTTGGTAATAGCAGATGTAGTGGAGAAACTTGAGCAAACTTAAAATCAAGGGTTACCCAAGACATTCAACTTCATCCACTCTATCAATAATATTCATAAAATAGGAATATTAAAAAAATCTGACAAATTTTAGCAGAATATCTCTCTATTAAAAAAATATTTTTAACTCAACCCCATAATTGGCCTAAAGGCTGTATCAAGTGGGTGCTTGGCATAGGACTAATAAAATAACATCTCCAATTGTGAAAACAATAAACTTATCACAATAAAAAACATGCTCTCCAAGTTTTTTATCATTTCAAAAGCAAACTATGAGTATCAAATAAGCCTAAATTTACTTCTTTGCATTTTGGTAACTGTAAGGAAAGATATGATATTACAAAACATGGTATTATACTTAAATCAGAATCTTTCCCCAACAGTATACAAACAGGTCCACATGCAATTCCCAAATTATACTTACACTTATTAATCACATCACAATACCGATTATCCCAAATATACTAAACTATGTTTCATATGAAATATATAGTCTAGAACAGTTGTATTCTCTCTCAGTGTTACCATCACTTAATAATCTTTGATACAACTCAATAAATCCCATTTTAATTAAAACTATAGAATTGTTAATAAAAGATAAGGCTGAATTTCTCATCCTTCCCCATATATCAAGATTTCAATTTGCCAAAAAATTTGCTCCACCTCAAGTGGAATTATGCTTTTTAAAATGACCATAGATGATATCAGATGTTTTAGAAATTCAAGATTTATTGCAGTGCAACTTGATATCCCTGCAGGATTTGATTCATTTCCTGTTGACAAGATCATACAAATTCTTAAAGAACATAATGTATCTACTTCTATTCTCTACTTATTAACAAACTTACTCAACAACAGACAATTCCACATTACATTAAATGGTCACACTTTCCCCAGTTTCTCCCCACAACATTATATACCACAAGGTTTACCCCTAAGCTCATTTCTATTTCTGACTTCCATTAACCCATTATTATCAAGCATCCAGAATAAATTGCCAGGAATTTATAGCTTTTATTGTAAATCAAACTAATTACATAGCACATATGGATGGCTTAGTCATCTTATTACCAACAAAACAGTATATCTTTCAACTAATTGACATTCTAAATGAATCTACAGAGAACTGTTATCTCAAATTTAACAAAGAAAAAATTTTTTACAGGAAGATTCTCTCAGGCAATAAAATAAACTCTTTTCACTGCTTCACCTTATTAATTCTTAGGTTTCCCCATTTATAGTTCTGCAAATGCTATGAGATCTAAAGTCCAAAGTAAGTTTCTCACCTCTGTAGAAAACACAACTCATTATCTAAACATGTCTTCTCAAAAATTTCCTATTATATGCCTACCATCACATGCACTACATTCTTTATCAAAAAGATAAATTCACTATGCAATATAAATTGATCTGAATAAGAAAATGGCATTAATTAATATAAAATCAATGCAAAAACATATCAAACACAATAGGCTCTCATTATACTATATTTCAATATACTGTCTTCAGAGAGCATTAAATAATATCACCAGGTTTGTTAACTCGTACCCTGAGGAACTAAGCTTTATATTGATTAATCCATCAGAAAAACCACCATCAGTCAAAAATCCTTTCATTAAAGTATTAATCACATGCATTGCTAAATACATTATACCAAATCAAAAATTATTTGCAACAAAAATTAAATACTGGGATGCATAAGTAATAGTAATTAAATCAGAACTAATTAACCCACCATAATCTAGATTCAAATTTAATTCCAAGTCTTAAATTTTGGTATTTGGCAAGCCAATAAAGGATTTTTTAAAAATATTACCTTATTGTGTTCTCTATGTCAAAAGCAAGAAGAAACTATGGAGCACTGGCTTAATAATTGTCCAGCATTACAAATATACTGAATAGTTTCAGTTATTAGATCTCAAATCCCTTCTCTCACTTATTTAATAAGTAATATAAGTAGAGGGCTTCCACCTAACAGATGGATAACTACATTTTTACTTTTTTTCCATACAGTTTCTAAGATATCATTTTTGTTTTAATCTGACACACTTTGGAAACTGCAATTGCTTTTGCAAAACAAACTACCTAAAATAAAGAAAAAAGATCAAGCACTCATCATACCTCACATCTTTTTAGCTACATAAAGTTTGATCAAACTACCAATACCACTGTAATTGTTAGATCTTTAATAGAGCTCTTTATACTAATATTAGCTCTAAAATGTTACTTCTGAAAACTCATGTAGATATTCAACACTTTGATTAAATTTTGTATTTATTAAGTCTTCTCTTTAGAATATACAAAAGCACAATGTAAATCCCGATTTTTGTATAACACATTTAAATATATATTATGTAATATAATAGAACTTTTTATTTGCAATAAAGTATGCTTTAAAATTAAACAAAAAAAGCAAAAAGTGTACAATATATTATCTAATATATGATATTTTTTCAATAGTACAGATTTTTTTATACATGCACTCCAATATGTAATATATAGGGGATTTGAACTCAAACTTTTACATGATTCTCAACTATCCATGTTATCTCATACTGCTAATACATTTGATCACACATGTTGCTATATATTACATATTGAAGTGAAGGTATGAAAAAGCCTGTACTGTAGAAAAAAATTCATATATTAAAATATAGTGCTTTAAGGTCTGCCCATCCCTCATATATGTATGTAAAATGGATTATGTCCTATACCTGAGGAGTCAGAATGACTCATGATCAACATAGGTAGGATAATAAGGTTGGCACCAATGTGGGCTTTGATCATTCCATCATCAGATTTTCATTGAAATGGAAGGCTGAAGAATTATGTGGTGTAGTGGTTTGAAATCTGTCCACTAAAGTATGAAGATAGGCTATCTTAATATAATCAGCATTGATTGTATATATGTGTAGAATAATAATCTGGGCCAACTGATGAGTGCTGGTATAGCATGAAATACACATATTGGAGATTATTTATCTTTTTGACATGTGTGTGATCAAGTGTATCAGAACTAAGAGAAAGCATTGTTAGTTGAGGGTCGTGTGAAAGTCTGAGCTCAAATCCTCTATATAGTACATTATCTAGAAACTTCCATAACAGAAACAGGATATGAAAAAATTTGGTTATTCGATTTTTAAAATTTTATTTTTCTAGGTAATTTTTTTTAGCTTGTCATGAATTGTTTTTACGTATCAATGGTGGATGTTTGTTGTATGGTGCAGTTACGATAAGGATGCATTAATAAAAACAAAAAAAACTTTAAAATATCTCAACAATGCAACGACTCTTCATTCTTCCAAGACATTTGAAAGTGGATATAAACCATTCCATAACTTGTATGGAAAGGTATAATGGAAAGGATTGAATTGTCAACATGAATAGAGATTTAGGTATTTGATATTTTTAGCTTATTTGACAAGTGACGATAGCTTATGGTATACATGCATAATAAAAAAAAAATGGTTTGAGATTCTGAGCTGGTGGTTGGTGCAATAGAATAAAGTTCGGCTGAGAGGTCATTGGTAAAAAAAAAAATGCATTTTTTCTATTTAAATATATATATATTATTGATTGCTTTTTTAATAAAAAAAATATGAATAACTATATCAAGACTCTCTTCGAATATATAAACTATATATATATATGCATGTGCACACACGCGTTAATGTACACATATTAGAAGCAAAAAAAAAATACACAGTATATTATCTATATTTAAATATTGATTTTTTTTTGTTTATTGTTGTTTGGTAAAAATAAATAAATCCACAGTTGCTTTTATTTTAATTTTTATTTACATAATTTCAAGGAAAATATCAATAAATAAATACTATTACTATAAATATATATATTTGCCCGAACAATTGGATATTTTTCTTGGGATGCGGTATTGTCATGCACCAATTCAAACTTCTAACACATTATTTGTTTTTAATTCTAATTAGCCTAACGAGAAGAGTCCACAATTAAAAGTCCTCTTTCGCTACCATGAGAAACAATGGAGTGTTTCCGCTGAGAGGGGCATAAATTCTATCTAATCACACTCGCCAACTAGTCCTTTCATTTGTATAATCTAATTAGAATGAAATTCGAACTAATTTGATTTTTACACGTTAATTTTTACATTTATTAACCTAATAGATCCATAGTTTTCAAATTAAGAAAGTTAAAATGCGAAATGTGATTTGGAACAATATCTCGTGTTAATTGTTGGTGAGGTGTGGAACAATAATATAGAGGAAAAGAGAGATATTTAGCACGGTTAAAGACAAAGAAACAATAAAAAGGAAGTATAAATTTTAATATCTGATAGTCGAAACGGAAAATGTTAATGCTGAAAGAGAAAATCTCACACAATAAATACAAATTAATCTCACTGTTAGAACTATGGGAAAGGTGGGAAACTATACAGGAATGTAAAATGCTATTAAAATTTGATTTTAATAACCGTATCTCCATAATAAACAATTAAGCTATGATGCGTTTAATCACGTCTGTGACCAATACCTTATATACATATAGAGTAGAAAGATTAAGCGCTGCTTAAATTTTAAAGCTTGCGAATATAATTCTATGCGGGGTGTGTGTGTGTGAATTGATTTATTAGATTTATATAATAACTGAAACACAGGCTTATTATATACCTGTGTCTATATATGTAATATATAGGGTATATGAGCACAGACTTTCACACGACCCACTACTCTCCACTATATCTAATAACACTGATACACTTAAATACATATATGTTGAAAAGATAAATAATCACCAATATACGTATTTCATACTAAACCACCAATCATCAGTTGGTCCATATTATCATCTCCACACATATATGCTATAAGTGCTCAAATACATATTAAGATAGACAATCTTCATATTTTAATTGACAGGCTTCAATCTTCTCCACACTCCAACTTTTCAACCGTCCATCCAATTGGAAAATCTGATGATGGAATGCTCAAAGGCCACCCTCAGGCCGAGATTTTTGTCACACCCATGCTGACCTAAGGTCAATCTGAACCCCACATGTACAGGACATAATCCATTTAATACATATGTAAGGATGGGCAGACATCTCTACAATGTAATAACTGAAACACAGGCTTATTATATATGTGTCTATATATGTAATATATAGGGTATATGAGCACAGACTTTCACACGACCCACTACTCTCCACTCTATCTAATAACACTGATACACTTAAACGCATATATGTTGAAAAGATAAATAATCACCAATATACGTATTTCATACTAAACCACCAATCGTCAGTTGGTCCAGATTATCATCTCCACACATATATGTAATAAGTGCTCAGATATATATTAAGATAGACAATCTTCATACTTTAATGGATAGGCTTCAATCTACTCCACACTCTAACTCTTCAACCATCCATCCAATTGAAAATCTGATGATGGAATGCTCAAAGGCCACCTTCAGGCCGAGATTCTTGTCACACCCATGTTGACCTAAGGTCAATCTAAATCCCACAAATACAGGACATAATCCATTTAATACATATTCAAGGATGGTCAGACATCTCTACAATGTAATAACTGAAAATAATAGAATGAGTTTATTGCTCGAGTCAAAAGAATTTTGAGGGTCTAAAATCTTTGGGGTTTTGAGATTCAGATCTTTGGGGTTTTGAGATTCTGAATCTACCACTCTACAACTGTAGCAATTCGTGCAGAGTGAGTAAGCTGTTGGAAAATAGATACTCCTGCAAGTAATAGACCTTTGATCATAATAATTAGGTATTTCTCATTGATTGTTACAAGTCTAATGATACATATTTATTGTAATATTTATCAAACAATATTAAATAACCAGCCCGGCTAACTATCCAACAGTGGTTGGTCAATGGGTATTTATTTAACAACATGCACAGCAAACCTTTCATGAAAGATTTTAATATCTTAAGAAACTGAATCACTTCTTCTGACTATCTTTGGGATAATCTTTCAGCACAGTTCATGAAAACCATATTCAAGTTTGTAATAAAATATTTTTCTAGTTTGTCTACTCCCATTTATGTATTCATAAAGAAAATAGGGATACATTTTTTGAATGACATGCAATATTTCAGCAGCACTTCATTTGGAAGACTGGACAGTGAATAGTTCTGTTCAGTTAACAGGTACTGAGTTTGTCGGTTGTTCAGCTGAGAATCAAATCTAGAACTTTTAACTTGGCCAAACATTCTGCTAATGTGCTAAACTATACAAGATACTCATTCACTTCACATGTGCAATCTGTTTTTTTCAAAAGTAATTTCTAAAGTGACATCCACATGCTAAAGAAGATATCTTGGATCTTACAGTTATCTCATCACATTTTTTGGCAAACAGATATATTTGGGCACAGCCACAGAACCAGTTCAACTGTTTATCGATTCTGTTGTCTTCAATGCCCGAGTCTTTAAATTCCAAGAAAATCACTCCAACTTTTACTCATTCCAAAATTTCTTTTTTTAAATCTATCTCTGTTTCTCTTCCTATGTCCAATATCTCCAATCAATATCCCCTCTTCATCCATTTTTACCAAAATTTTCTCATTTGTCACTATACATTCAACACCAATCCTCTTCCCTTTTCTCTAATACCCACATTTCAAAAGTCTTCAATCTACCCTTTATTTTTGATACTTCTGTTGCATGAACATGCAAAAATAAACTTCACATATAGTACTTGACCAATCTCTTTTCAACTTGTTTTTCAAAGGTTCACAGAATATATTTTTCTCTATAGTAAATGCCTGGAAAAGATACAGCTAATTGAAAATAAGGAAAAAGCTTATTTTGATACAAAATAAACAGAAACTTTATTAATCATGATTAAAAAACTTGGATTTATTATATGATTCATTGTTTAGAATGTTAATTGAGTTTTCATGATAAAAGTGTAGACAGAAAGCTGAATTTTAAGATATTTTACTTCTCTGCTCCCATTCTTTAATTGATATTAGAAATTGAAATCTTTTGTAATTCTGTGTGATTGAGTTAATGGGTTAAAAAGCATTGGAGAGGTTTTGAACACCTTTTATGTATTTTCCATTGCTGATGTGCATATCTATCTATCTATCTATCTATCTACCTATCTATCTATCTATCTATCTATCTATCTATCTATCTATCTATCTATCTATCTATCTATCTATCTATCTATCTATCTATCTATCTATCTATCTATCTATCTATCTATCTATCTATCTATCTATCTATCTATCTATCTATCTATCTATCTATCTATCTATCTATCTATCTATCTATCTATCTATCTATCTATCTATCTATCTATCTATCTATCTATCTATCTATCTATCTATCTATCTATCTATCTATCTATCTATCTATCTATCTATCTATCTATCTATCTATCTATCTATCTATCTATCTATCTATCTATCTATCTATCTATCTATCTATCTATCTATCTATCTATCTATCTATCTATCTATCTATCTATCTATCTATCTATCTATCTATCTATCTATCTATCTATCTATCTATCTATCTATCTATCTATCTATCTATCTATCTATCTATCTATCTATCTATCTATCTATCTATCTATCTATCTATCTATCTATCTATCTATCTATCTATCTATCTATCTATCTATCTATCTATCTATTCAAGTTTTATTTTTATCTAAGTGCACTTTCACTTTCGCTCAGTCATATCACAACTATCCATAAGCTCAAAAGTCAGACCCACCTTTCTCACACACTGGGTGCTTTTTAAAACATCCATTTTACTTTTTCAAGTGAGTAATGCATATATAGCTTATATTGTAATTTCAACTTCATATTCCTAGGCATATTTTTTAGATATACTTTAATTTCATATACATAATTTTATAAAATAGAAAATCATATAATATTAAATTACTAGTTCAAAATAAATTTATGCATTCAACTATTAACAAATTGATCACAAGTGAAAGTCAACTGGGTATAAACCACACACATACATAAATATATATTAAACAGAAAGAAACATTCCATAAATACTTTAAAAACCACCCACTTTTAAAATTAAAGGAAGATTGATGGCCTCAGATTCAAGAAAATTTAAAGAAATATAAATCTTCTTATATCAGAGGTTATAAATTTCATGAAAATTTAGTTTGATATTAAAAATGCATGATTTTTGAAATGATTTATGAGAAAGTTATTTCTGTTACATATATACATGAAAGCAATCAACACATAATATTAATATCAATAACAATCAACAATATCAATCTGTTGCCAAGGCAACTTACCTTTATATATGGCTCAATATGCATTAAAATTTGCAACATGACTACAAAAAATGAAATTATTAATTAAAGAAGTTTAAATAAATCTTATTAAACAGGTAAACATAACTTGTTTTGAAAGCAGACTAACAAATAGTCAATTATAACTTTCAAACTGCACTCCAATTATGTATTAATTAGATAACACTGCTAATAATGTTTAAAGCTAGATATGCATTAATGTAATTACATGAAACCAGTCAATTGTTAAACAATGTCAATATCAACCAACAATCTCAATCTGTTGTCAAGGCAACAACACCCTTTTAACAATAAAGATGCTAAATCCATCTTTATATATGGTCCAATATGAACATATAGACCCTAAGCATTGCAATTTGACTACAAAGAATGAAATTGTTAATTCAAAGAAGTTTATATATACATAAACTGTTTTTAATGTTTTAATATATATATATATATATATATATATGTTATTTGGGTACATCTGTGAATAATTTATTGTAATAAAAATATATTCCAACATTTCAAACAAGTCACACTAGTCATAAAACAATTCAAAATACAGCAAAACTCTCCATATAGTAGTGCCATCTTGTGCTAACAAGAGCAATCAATGGATGCCAGAAGGCTTGTGCATAAAATCCCTATCTAGTGCCTACTCATCCAATATCCCCAGACTAGTTTCTGGCTTGTGGCCTTTATCAGTGAGGAGTCTTGGATCTGAGAGCACTGCACCTAAATCTTAGGATCTAATGCAACCCTCCATGTGCCACATTTTAACTCTACTTTACTACAAAACTATGAGAATGAAATTGAAAACATTGTTAATATCTTCAACCCAAGCTCAATAGCTTATATAGTCATATGGGTCTGAACTCAATTCAGCACCCATATATTTTGGTGTCTTTGGCTCTTTAACAACCATAGCCACCACTATCCTATTAGGCAGGATTGGTGTTAAACCACTAAAACATCACATGATCACTATCTCATACTAGCACAATAATTGTTATTAAACAATTCAAAATACAGCAAAACTCATGTGATGTTTAGTGGTTTAACTAGTCATAAACTGGGTAATAAATATTATGAATATAATTGTAGAGATGCTATAAACATTGACCTATAATAATAATGTTTACATCATCCTCTACAATTATATTCATAATATTTATTACTCAATTGATGACCAGTATGATCTGGCTGAAACATTAGTATATACTTTTATTACAACAAACTATCCACAGATGAACCCAGATTACCTTTCATTTATATCTGTACCCCATAAAAATTTTCATTTTAATACATATATATATATTAAACCAAAATACAGTAGAATAACTAACTCTACAAAATTAAAATTGCTTATATAAAATTAAAAAACTAATTTCTTGGCTATAGGCAGATTATGGTTTCTTCCACCATCTCGAGTAGCAATACAACTTTAACATATTGCTACTCAAGATGGCGGAAAAACTGTAAGCTGGCTATAGCAAAGAAGAAATTAGTTTTTAATTTAAATAGACATTTTTAATTTTGTAATTATTCTAGTGTATTTTGGTTTATTACATATATATATAATTCAAAGTCTGTATTTCTTCAAATCAGGATATGCAATCTTATAATTGAATATTTAAAAATACAGTAATTAGATATATGTAAAATATAACTAAAATTTTTATCCACTTAGGAGCACTTTCAATTATCCTCATAGTCTTTGTCAACTAACACTTTGAAAAGCTAACTTTCCCACAATTGCATGATCTTATCATTTGCTTCCTGTCTATTAACTAAGTCTTGTTTGAATTTGTATATTAACATAGCTGCCTTTATTTTCCTTTTGATGTTATTTTTTTCAATTTGCAATATTTTTACATTATTATAATTGAAGTGAAAACCACAAATACATAACTTATTAAGGTTGTAAAAAATTGATACTGAAACATTATTATTTACTTTGCAATTTTGTTTTGTTTTCTGAACCCTTTTTAATAATAGCAAGTGCTCTTTAATTCTTTTTTTCAATGTGCATCTCGATTACCCTATATATCCACTACCACACCTACATATCCATTTATAAATGAGGTTTTATCTTTAGAGTTATTTATTAATTTGTTTAATGTACCATATATTTTGAATAATCAAGTGAATTTTATAAGGAAAATTTATAAAGGTATAAGTAGCATTGTATTTTACATGCCTCCTACATTAAACACATTAATAAATAACTCTAAAGATAAAACCTTATTTATAAATAAAAATTGCATCATTTATAAATGGTTATATAGGTTTGGTAGTGAATATATAGGGGAATTGAGATGCACATTGGAAAAAGAACTAAAAAGCATTTGCTGTTATTAAATAGGGCTCAGAAAAGGAAACAAATTTCCAAAAATAAATAATAATGTTTCAGGGTCCATTTTTTACTACCATAATGAGATATGTATTTATGGTTTTAACATCAATTATAATAATGTAAAAATATTGCAAATTGAAAAAAATAACAACAAAAGGAAAATAAAGGAAGGCTAATATACAAACACAAACAAGGCTTTATTAACAGACAGGCAGCAAACATTAAGATCACAGAATTGTGGGAAGGTTGGCTTTTCAAAGTGTTAGTTGACAAAGACTTTGAGGATAGTCAAAAGTGCTTCTAAATGGATAAAATTTTTAAAGTTATACTTTTTATATATCTAATTACTGTATTTTTAAATATTCAATTGCAGTATATATATATATATATATATATATATATATATATATATATATATATATATATATATATATATATATATATATAATAAATAAAGTTTGATATCTGTATTCGTTTCACAATATATGTAATATACAAATCAATATATATATCAAAATACAGTACAATTTATATAAATTATATTCTTTTAGAAGTACTTTCGACTATACACTTTGTAGTCTTTATCAACTATATAACGTTGAATAATCAAAACGAGACAACCCTTAACAATACCCATAGTTCAATTCAGATTTCCCACAATTCTGTTATCTTAACATTTGATGACTGGTGATTCATTAACATTTGACGATTTCTTGAAATCAACATAGCCTCTTTTATTTTACGTTTATTATGACAACGTTCAATTTGAATAATTTTCATATTTTTATAATCAAATTTAAATCCATATTGACAAGATTTATTATGATCAAATATAACAGATGATGAAGGTTTATTTACATCTGTTCCATATTGATTCTCTTTTTGAATTCTATTATATAAAAGCATATGTTCTTTTATTCTCTTCTCAAATGTACACTTAGATTCACCAATGTATTGTACGCCGCATCCAATGGGTCTTCCTGCTGTTGCTCAAATTTATAATTTTGTTATATCAACACATGAAAGTAAAATTTTAAAACAATTGAAATATCAAGAAATTAAAGTATATCATAGATATGTGGATGATGTTTTTATTTGTGGAAAACAAAAATTAATAATCAATTTATTTAATGAATTAAATGAGATTAAGGATATAAAATGGGTTATAACTAAAGAGAAATACAATTCCATAAAATTCTTGGATATTCAAGTTACTCTTAATGATTACAGTTTGGATTATCTTATGTTAATTAAACCAATTGAAACTAGAGGTTTTATTCCATATGAATCACATGTACCTATGTGTCATAAGCTGTCTGGATTGAAATCATTCTTATTTCGAAATGAAAAATTATGCAAATATTCTAGTGATAAAATTAAAAATGTACATTTATTTGTTAATGACTTGTTAAAAATTGGCTATTATAAAAATGCTATTGCTAATATTATTAAAGGATTTAAAAGAAATCAACACTATAATAAAATTAAAAATATCAAAATGAAATGGATTTCAATGCCATTTATATCAGATGAGCAGGTCAAGTTTATTAGGAAAATTTATAATGGTTTGTGTCATATTGCTTTTTTGTTTACAAATAACATAAATAGATTGCTTAATAATTCTAAAATTCAAAATTCAAAGTTTAATCAAAATTCTATTATATATAGATTGATATGTGGATGTGGCATACAATACATTGGTGAATCTAAGTGTACATTTGAGAAGAGAATAAAAGAACATATGCTTTTATATAATAGAATTCAAAAAGAGAATCAATATAGAACAGATGTAAATAAACCTTCATCATCTGTTATATTTGATCATAATAAATCTTGTCAATATGGATTTAAATTTGATTATAAAAATATGAAAATTATTCAAATTGAACGTTGTCATAATAAACGTAAAATAAAAGAGGCTATGTTGATTTCAAGAAATCGTCAAATGTTAAAGAATTGCCAGTCATCAAATGTTAAGATAACAGAATTGTGGGAAATCTGAATTGAACTATGGGTATTGTTAAGGGTTGTCTCATTTTGATTATTCAATGTTATATAGTTGATAAAGACTACAAAGTGTATAGTCGAAAGTACTTCTAAAAGAATATAATTTATATAAATTGTACTGTATTTTGATATATATATTGATTTGTATATTATATATATATATATTCTAACCTTCAACTATGTGTAGCTCCACTACACATCATGCCAACCACGTTGGGCGCCATAATCTGACCTTGCTCTCGTGCATCCTCACTTCCAGATAATATGTGATATGAAATAAAACGGGTTCTATCTCAGTTAATAATTAATAACTAAAATATTCAGCATTAAAATTAAAATATTTCACTAGCTCAAATTTAAAATATGAATAAGATTCAGTTTATAAAATAAATTAAATAAATATTTAATATTTTCATGAGACTTGAAGTGAAAATACAGGTGACAAGATAGATTACATTGAGCCAATATCCTACAGGATACTACCTCAATGGCATAAGAACACTATCCCCCTTTATTACTATTTTAAATAACAAACTCATAGTATTCTTACGACTTTAATAACTTCTACTCACTAAGATTAAACTAATAATTAAGTCTTAATCTTCTATTTAATAATAATTCAGCTCAAATAAAATAATCTCAGGTTCATAAAGTTTATTCTAAGTTAATTTAAAAATATGGTAGTAAAATATGAGAAGGGATTTTATGTCATAATCTACTACACTGAAACTAATAATAATAAATAACAGTAATAATATTCTTCATTGTTTAACTAATTCTGTATATCTTTTCTTTTTACTATAATTTTATTACCATAATAAAATAATAAAATAATTTTATACAATCTTTACCTTCATGTAATGATATAATAAATACGTGGTAGCATTTTAATAATCTGACAAACAAAATATGTGTGGCAACTGATAGCATATAACTTAATATAATATTGTGAAAACTGATTTATGACCAATAAAATAATGTAAGATTATGATTATTTAATTATAATGAATACCAATAAAATATTTAAAATTCTTAAAATAATTCTCTATTTATCTTTTTTTTTCAAAATTATATATTTGTTTCAATTATTATGCATATATTGTGATTTCATGCAGCGATGTGGAGAAATAAATAACTCGGACACAAAATTTTTGAAATAACAAAATTTAACAAAGTTTATTACCAACAACAAATAAAAATAAACAATTTATTTACACTATTTACAGTGGATATCCTTAACTTTTTTACTTTACAGTTTGATCTACCGGGTTATAAAAAAAATAATTTATATTTCAATTATATCTTTATTTAGATTTAGGACAAAATTTAAAAAAAAATGTTACTATTTGGTTTCTCATTATGGTTAACTTATTACAAATATATTTATCTACTTTATTAGCAACAGCATTTTATCCTTAATATTATTAAACAATCTTATTTTAAAAAAAATTCATACTTAGAAAAACGTTCTATAAAAAAACAAAATTTTATAATGAGTATGGATTCATCAAAATATTAAAAATTTTCATCTTGCAAAGTCAAAGATGTTACACAAAATATTATCCAAAAATCCAATACTAGATTTTAGTATTTATCACACAATGTTTACTAATCATAATATATTCTTCTTTAAGCCTTACTTTAGTATGATATAAGTGTAATCATCAATATATTTCTGTTAATCAATAAACAAAAAAATATACTATGCATATTGTTTATATAATTTACTTTGTACTATTGTATTTTAAAAAATATGCAATACTTATTTTTCTCTTAAAAAAATAATACTAAAGCATTTTAAAATTATTATCACTTTAAAGAAAATATCTTTGTTTAGATACTTTATTTTAAAAAAGTTTATATTTCATTTCCGAAATAAAATTCAAAATATATTTGATGATTCTTTTCTTTCCTTAGAATACTTTGGATCTTCAATTTTAAGTTATAATATTCTGCTCCTTATAAGCAAATAAACTAATCTTATCCAAAAATGATAGCATAACCTTAGTTCTAAATTATTTATCATTTCTTTTAAAATATCTTACTAAATGATGCTGTTACATGAAATAAAGATAGCGAAAACAGATGCATAGGATTAAGGAAGAAAGCTAGAGTATTATTCTTAACATATCTCAAAATCAGGGCACAGTGCGAAGAGGTATGGCATTTACCTGCCTAATATCCTCTAATACAGGGATGATGTTAAAGCTATTTCTTCAGCTTTATTAGAACATCAAATATTTAAAGAAATATAAACACTGTCCAATAAAATGTGTACCAGTCATAGGGCTGTGTTAACTATGCTGGTAACCACATAAAAACTAAATATTATTTCCATTCCTTATAACATCCTATTTCTTAAAACATCATCTTGGTTTCCTGTTCACTAAGTACTTCCAAGCCACTATCTCAACATTATTTCTCAAGATTTTCCACATCTTACATCGATAAATAACTATCTGCATTTACAAAACAATAAATAAAATTCATTAATAGTTAAACAATCTAGCTGTTCCATAAGAAAAGTTGCTTACTTCATTGCTCTGTATGTTTAATCATATACAATCTACTTAGACAGTATTTGAATATCCCAACATAAAAATTTTAAAAGAATCACATAATTATTTGTTATGTTGGATTATATCACTAATAAAAAAAAATTGTCGTATGCATATTTTCAAATCAATCCTATCTCATAATGTTTTTTAAAATGTTGTATGAAATGCGGTACATATAAGTAAAAAACTTTATACTTCATTCTTTCAATTTATGGATGATCTAAAGAAAACAAAAAAAAATATACATTATAAATTATCAATAGTTATTATTATTATCAATAACCTTTATCTAGTCATCCTGTTCAGTAGGCTTCCTTTATCCACTTGAGCATTGCAGATATAAAAAAATTCACACCCATACACTTTATATTAAAATATTTTTAGCTAAATTATTAGATTGTTATATTATAAAATTTTAATATTAATAAATTAATGTTTTTATGTTTTTCCTAATCTTATATAAAAATTTAGATTTAAACTAGATTAACAAAATAAAAGGAATCAAAACTATAGTTACATATTTTCTTGACGATAGTTCCTGATAAGTCCAAAATGCTTATTCTTTTCTCTAGAGTTTTTTAAAAATGTTCTCCTATAAGTGCGTTAAAGTTTAAAATAAAAATAATTATTAATCCATTTAGTAAAATGTAGAAAATAATCCTTGGTTTTAATTTTTAGGATGATAATATTAATTAATCCCATGAAGCTTCTTAATCTTCTCTACCAATATTCTCTGCGTATCCGATGCATCAATCCATTTAATTTAACTTTAAAAATATTCGATAAACTTTTAAGTACTATTTGTATTTCCATGGATCCATCTCTTATTCAACTATATGTTCACTTTTTTATATAAGTTTCCTTCTTGATACATTTAAACTTTCGTTTGGCATTTTATATATCATTTTAAAATAAAAAAATGTTACCTTCAGAAAGGATATAACATTTTACTCCTTTGAATATCATATTATATAAAATAATTCATGAAATATAATTGTCTTATTACTATTTAAAAATAAATCTTGGATCAGCTTATAAATAATACGTTTCAATACATTTTTTAGACTCCGTATAATGTCCGAGCTGTGGTTTTTATGTACCAGAACAGTTCTTCAGTGAAATATTAATAAAGCTGTATCAATAAATATTCCAAACATTTTTACAGTATTACAATTTATATCCATTTTATTTCACAGTATATCCATTTTTTATTGCGAAGTTTAGGTTAAACTTTTAGATAAAATACGACTGATAAAGGAACTTTAAAAAATTTAACAAAGCATGTTAAACGAAATTATTAAAATATTTTTTAGTTTACACTCTCTTTTTTGCAAGCTATTTTTAAAATATTAATTAGTTTTTGCAAATAAATTATGAGAGAGCTCTAAAATTGATTATAATAATAATTTTAAATACTATCTCTTTGATAGCTATAATTTACCTTTCTCTTGTTTCAATACATTATTAATCTCCCCCTATACCCCCGTGCAATTCATATTTATAGTCTGTAAGAATACCTATTCCTATTGGTTAATTCTTACTTTAGTTTGAGAACAAATTTACATATTTTTAGTTTATAGTAGAATTGAATTTCAAAATTAGAAATTGTGACGTAATGAACTTAAAATATTATTTAAAATATTACTTTTAAATAAATTATTATTTTATTAAAACCATTTAAACATTTAAAATAACTTTTAAAACAATTTTAATAACTTATTCCATTTCTTAATATTCAATTTATCTATTTTTATTTAAATAAATATTTAATTTTTATATTATGAATGTATTCGTCTTTATTATATTATTTAAACATGTTATACGATAGTTAACTTAATGTTTAATACTATTTACTTTTATGATAGGCAATAATTCTATCCAATTCTATACTATAACTTTTAAAATATTTTAAACTTTATTATTATTTCAAACAAGCGTGTGTGAAAGTATATAGTATACAAGTCACATGATTAATAACTTTGACAGACGATTTTTTTAATCTATTTCTCTGCCTAGATTTATATAATTGATACACTTATTATATTATATAATATAATTATAAAATTTGGAAGAACAATTTAGAAAATATAGAATTAAATACAATCCTCACCATCATAAAGTTTATTTTTAAAATATACTATATTAATTTTTGTTTATTAAATATGATTATAAATTTAAACACTGTATTTATTAACTTATCAGTTTTAAACTATTAAAATCGAATTTATTAAATATACTTTTAATTTTTATAGCTGTGTTATTTAATATGGCCAGCTTTTACAACCATATGAAACAATATTTTAAGCTTTATATAACTATTTTTAAATGATTTTATATACTATGTCTTCTCTTTAGCTTCAAATTGTACTTTAAAGATATAATCAACAAACTATAATTAATGTATTAAAAGAACATATTCTAAAATTTAAAATTTTTAGTAATTGACTGTTATGAACTATTACTGACCTATAAAAAAGGGCACAATATATATATATATATATATATATATATATGGGTTGCATCTATTTGGTTTCCACTTAAAGATCTATTTGTTAATAGATTGTAATGAGAAAATTTTAGAATAAATTTGTTTTCATAGCTAGTATTTTAATGTTATATGATTTCTATTTTATTTATTATTACTGGCATATTTTTAGGCAGTATTTAATTTTATATATTTGAATATATTTCAAACTTCTCTTCCATCACAGATTCCTAAAATATAAGACCAAAAACATGTGAAAAAATTAGAGGAAATATTCCATAATCTTGTAACCGGCAATATGGGATTAAAAGAAAATCAAGCAATCCCTGTTAAACATATATTTTTGTCATATGAATATCATCAGAAACTAAAAATAAACTTATCAAACATAACATCTTGATCTCTATTTTTAAAAAAAACATCATGGCATTCAATTTAATTTGAAAATTTAGGAGTACAGTCAGCAGTTTATTCTTATCTCTTAATAGGTGGGATAAATTGTGTCCACATTATTAATCATTTAAAAGAATAGAAAGACATGATTTCAAAACATATATATATATATATAGTTACAAATAAATCAAGTCATATGCCACATGACCTAGTTTAATGAGCTTGTATTACAAATGTTATATATAGAGCTCGCAAATAAGCTCTTAACAAGCTTTGCAGAATCTAATGCTTGAATATCCTATCACCTCACTGAAGAAATGAATAACAGAAACCAGTCTGGGATTAGGGATATTCTGCAAAGCTTGTTAAGAGCTTATTTGCTAGCTCTATCTATATAACATATATATATATATATATGTATATATATATATATATATATATATATATATATATATATATATATATATATATTTAGTAAATGGATTAAAACACTTGATAAATAATCTGCAGCCAATCAAATCATGTAGATTTGTGATGCATATTCTATACTAAAAAAATGATGTAGAGATAACCTACTGTATTTTATTTATGTCCATGACCTGGTTCAAATATAAGTGCAACTTGAACTTTTTTTCAGATGGTTGATGTTTTCCTAGCAAGAGCATTTTGTTAGATTGTAAACGTAAGTAAAACTAAAAATAAATATTAAAAAGACCATGGACATCTCAGAAAAAAATAATGATTTATAATCATGAATTTAAAAAAAAATTAATATCTGTAAATGCCTTAGTCATATTATTATTACAGATGGAAATATAATGGATAAAATTAATTTGAATGGTGTGCTTTTGATAGAAATAAATTAATATTAAAAAGGAAATATGCCCATGTTTTCAAAAGCAGTTTTAATATATATATATATATATATATATGTGTTTTGATAGTTCTAACTTATGGATCTGAAACTTGGACACTTAACAGAAGAATGATACAGAGACTTCAGCTCATTAAACGAAATATGAAAATATGAATGTTAAGAATAACAAAAAGAAATCGAAAATAAAATGTTATGGGTGAGGAAACAAGCATATATATATGACGTCATTGAAAGAATTAAGAGATTAAAATGGAATTGAGTTGGGTATATTTCTTGAAGGGATAATAATAGGTAAATCTTTAAAACTTGTTTCAAAGAGATTGAAAGACTTAGAAAGAGACCACGTGCGAGATAGATGGATAAAATAAGGAAGTTTGTTGAAGAAGGTGGAGTAAAATGATCAGAAAAAACAAGATTGAATTTAGAGACCTTTATTGTGCTATAGATCTATAGTGGTTTAAAATGATAACATATATATATATATAATGTATGAGTACATATCTGACCTAATGCACATATAAGTTAGTTTACATTTTAAATTTATTGCAGTAGTTATTAAAATCTTAATAT